>VMDR010007973.1:0-16978 GCA_007922815.1 Macrotus californicus
CAACAGGGATGGGAAGAAAAACGGGACTCAAATCAATGGTGTGGTCCAGAAGAAAGAAGGAAACATTAAAGTACAACACAATGAAGAAACAAGAATTCAAAAAAATGAGGAGAGGCTTAGAAACCTCCAGGATGCCCTTAAACGTTCCAATATCCGAATCATAGGGGTGCCAGAAGGAGAAGAGGAACAGAAAGGAATTAAAAACTTATTTGAACTAATAATGAAAAAGAACTTCCCTACTTTGGCAAAGGAAATAGACTTCCAGGGAGTCCAGGAAGCTCAGAGAGTCCCAAAGAAGTTGGATCCAAGGAGGAACACACCAAGACACATCATAATTACATTACCCAAGATGAAAGATAAGGAGAGAATCTTAAAAGCAGCAAGAGAAAAGGAGACAGTAAGCTACAAAGGAGTGCCCATCAGACTGTCAGCTGATTTCTCAAAAGAAACCTCACAGGCAAGAAGGGGCTGGCAAGAAGTATTCCAAGTCATGAAAGGCAAGGACCTACATCCAAAATTACTCTATCCAGCAAAGCTATCATTTAGAATGGAAGGGAAGATAAAGTGCTTCCCAGATAAGGTCAAGTTCAAGGAGTTCATGATCACCAAGCCCTTATTATATGAGATGTTAAAGGGACTTATCTAAGAAAAAGAAGATCAAAAATAAGAACAGTAAAATGACAACAAACTCACAGTTATTAACAACTGAACCTAAAACAAAAACAAAAACAAACTAAGCAAACAACTAGAACAGGAACAGAATCATAGAAATGGAGATCACACAGAGGATTATCATTAGGGGAGTAAGTGGGGAGAGAGAGGTAAAAGGTACAGGGAATAAGAAGCATGAATGGTAGGTGGAAGATAGACAGGGGGAGGTTAAGAATAGTATAGGAAATGTAGAAGCCAAAGAACTTATATATATGACCCATGGACATGAACTAAAGAGGGGGAATGTGGGTGGGAAGGGGTGTGCAGGGTGGAGGGGAATATAGGGGGGGAAATGGGACAACTGTAATGGCATAATCAATAAAATATATTTAAAAAAAATCAATTTCACATTGTTTGCTAAGTCATCAGTGAATAAGAAGTGTGCAATGATGTGAAAATTGAGCAGTCCCTCTTTTCCTGCTGTAATATTGTCATCCTCCAGAGGGAAATAGAGAGCAGCTTGAGGTTAGAGTCTGGGGCTTAGCTACCAATTTGGAATAATTCAGAAACGTTTTCTTCCTGTTTTCCTTGCATGATAATCCTGGGAGTAAAGAGAGTTCTTGGAACATATGGGAAGAGGGATGAACATTGTATTCTCTACTAGGATTGCTTATTAGTGCCCCTGGGAATCAATCAAATAAAAAGTGTGTGTGTGTCTAAACTATTTTTGCAAGACTTTGTGTTTTGTTTTTTTTAATTTTTTATTGCTGTTCAAGTACAGTTGTCTCCATTTCCTCCTCACCACTCCCCCCTACCCCAGCCATCCCCACCTCCCACCCTCAATCCTACCCACTTTTGGCTTTGTTCATGTGTCCTTTATACATGTTCCTGACAACCCTTCCCCCTTATGTCCCCATTATCCCCTCCCACCTCCCCTCTGGTTACTGTCAGTTTGTCTTTAATTTCTATGTCTCTGGTTATATTTTGCTTGCATATTTGTTTTGTTGGTTAGGTTCTACTTATAGGTGAGATCATTTGGTATTTGTCTTTCACCACCTGGCTTATTTCACTCAGCATAATGCTCTCCAGATCCATCCATGCTGTTGCAAAGGGTAGGAGCTCCTTCTTTCTCTCTGCTGTGTAGAATTCCATTGTGTAAATGTACCACAGTTTTTTGATCCACTCATTGACTGATGGGCACTTAGGTTGCTTCCAGCACTTGGCTGTTGTCAATTGTGCTGCTATGAACATTGGGGTGCATAGATTCTTTTGAAATGGTATTTCAGGGCTCTTAGGGTATACTCCCAGCAGTGGAATTGCTGGTTCAAAAGGCAGTTCCAATTTTAGTTTTCAGAGGAAATTCCATGTTCTTTTCCACGGTGACTGCACCAGTCTGCACTTCCACCAACAGTGCACTAGGGTTCCCTTTTCTCCACAATTTTGCCAGCACTTGTTGTTTGTTGATTTGTTTATGATGGCCATTCTGACCAGTGTGAAGTGGTATCCCGTGGTTTTAATTTACATCTCTCTGATGGTTAGTGATGTTGAGCATCCTTTCATATGTCTATGGGTCAACTGTATGTCCTCATTGGAGAAGTGTCTATCCAGGTCCTTTGCCCACTTTTTTAAATTGAATTGTTTGTCTTCCTGGAGTAGAGTCATGTGAGTTCCTTATATATGTTGGAGATCAAACTTTTTTCCAAGGTATCATTTGCAAATATGTTTTCCCATATGGTTGGTTCCCTTTTCATTTTGCCGATGTTTTCTTTAGGTGTGCAGAAGCTTTTTATTTTGATGAAGTCCCATTTGTTTATTCTTTCCTTTATGTCCCTTATTCTAGGGGACATATTGGTAAAAATATTGCTGCGTGGAATATCTGAGATTTTCCTCCTTATGTTCTCCTCTAGGACTTTTATGGTATCACAACTTATATTTAAGTCTTTTATCCATCTTGAGTTTATTTTGGTGTATGGTTTAAGTTGATGGTCAAGTTTCATTTTTTTGCATGTAGCTGTCCAGCTCTCCCAACACCATTTGTTAAAGAGGCTATTTTTACTCCATTTTATGCTTCTGCACCCTTTGTCAAATATTAGTAAACCATAAAGACTTGGGGTTTTTCTTGGGGCTCTCTATTCCGTTCCATTGATCTATGTGTCTGTTCTTATGCCAGTACCAGACTGTTTTGATTACAGTGGCCTTGTAATACAGTTTGACATCGGGTATTGTGATCCCTCCTACTTTGGTCTTCTTTCTCAAAATTGCTGCAGCTATTCAGGGTCGTTTATGGTTCCATATAAATTTTTGAAATGTTTGTTCTATATCTGTGAAATATGTCATTGGTATTTTAATAGGGATTGCATTGAATGTATAAATTGCTTTTGATATTATGGACATTTTGATGATGTTAATTATTCCAATGCATGAATACGTATATGCTTCCATTTATTTTTGTCTTCCTTAATTTCTTTCTTCAGTGTGTGTTGTTTTCTGAGTACAGGTCTTTCAACTCCTTGGTTAGGTTTATTCCTAGGTTCTTTATTTTTCTTGTTGTTATAGCAAATAGGATTTTTTTCCTGATTTCTGTTTCTGATATTTCGTTGTTGGTGTACAAAAATGCCTTCTATTTCTGAATATTGACTTTGTATCCTGCTGTTTTGCCAAATTCATTTATTAGGTCAAGTAGTTTCTTGGTGGAGACTATAGGATTTTCTGTGTACACTATCATATTATCTGCAAACAATAACAGTTTTACGTCCTCCTTTCCAAATTGGATGCCTTTTACTTCTTTTTTTTGTCTGATTGCTGTGGCTAGGACTTCCAATAATATGTTGAATAGAAGTGGTGATAGCGGATATCCTTGTCTTGTTCCTGATCTTAGTGAGAAAGCTATCATATTTTGTCCATTGAGTATGATGTTGGCTGTAGGTTTTTTATATATGGCCTTTATTACATTGAGGTATGCGCCCTCTACTCCCACTTTGCTGTTTTTATCATAAATGGATGCTATACCTTATGAAATGCTTTTTCTGTATCTATTGATATGATCATGTGATTTTTGTCTTTTCTTTTGTTTATGTGATATGTTACATTTATTGATTTGCAAATATTGTGCCATCCTTGCATCCCTGGGATGAATCCCACTTGATCGTGGTGTATGATCTTTTTGATGTATTGCTGGATGTGGTTTGCCAATATTTTGTTGAGGAGTTTAGCATCTATGTTCATCAGTGATATTGGCCTGTAGTTTCCTTTCTTTGTTGTGTCTTTATCTGGTTTTGGGATTAGGATGATGCTGGCTTCATAAAAAGAGTTTGGGAGTATTCTCTCACCTTGGATTTTTTGGAATAGTCTGAGAAGGATAGAGGTTAGCTCTTCCTTAAATGTTTTTTAAAATTCTGCTGTAAAACTGTCCAGTCTAGGGCTTTTGTGTGCCAGGAATTTTTTGATTACTGCTTCAATTTCATCAGCGGTTGTTCGTCTACTCAGGCTTTGTGCTTCTTCTTCATTCAATTTTGGAAGATTATATTTTTCTAGAAATTTGTCCATTTCACCTAGGTTTTAAAATTTCTTGGCATATAGTTCTTCGTAGTAATTTCTTACAATCCTTTGTATTTCTGTGGTATCAGTTGTAATCTCTCCTCTTTCATTTCTGATTGTGTTTATTTGGGCCCTCTCTTTTTTTCTTGATGAGTCTGCTTAAAGGCTTTTAGATTTTGTTTATCTTTTCAAAGAGTCAGCTGGATTTATTGATCCTTAGAATTGTTCTTTTAGTCTCTCTACATGTCATTTAGTTCTGCTCTGCTCTTGGTTATTTCCTTCCTTCTACTTACTCTAGACTTTATTTGTTGTTGTTCCTCAAGTTCTTGTAGGTATAGGGTTAGGTTGTTTATTTGAAATGTTTCTATCTTTTTTAGGTAGGCCTGTATCACTATGAACTTTCCTCTCAGGACTGCCTTTGCTGTGTCCCTTAAGTTTTGGATTGTTGTGAGTTCATTTTCATTTATTTCTAGAAACTTTTTAATTTCTTCCTTGATCTCATTCTTAACCCATTCATCGTTTAATAGCATGCTGTTCAATCTCCATGAATTTGAGTGTTTTTGAGTTTTTTCTTTGAGGTTGATTTCTAGTTTCAGGCTGTTGTGATCTGAGAAAATGCTTGATATGATTTCAGTTTTCCTGAATTTTTGAGGCTTGTTTTGTGTCATGTGGTCTATCTTTGAAAAGAATGTGTATTTTGCTTCTTTGGGATGAAAAGTTCTATATATATCAGTTAAGCCCATTTGATCTAGGGCATTGTTCAATGCCGCAATATCCTTGTTGATGTTTTGTTTGGAAGGTCTGTCTATTTTTGACAGTGGGTTGTTAAAATCCCCTACTATAATTGTGTTGCTGTCAATATCTTTCTTGCAGTTCTCCAAGATTTTCCTTATATATTTGGGTGCTCCTATGTTGGGCACACATATGTTTATAAAGAATATGTTTTCTTGATGGATTCTTGCCTTGAGCATTATGAAATGTCCTTCTGTGTCTCTTTTTATGGTGTTTATTTTGAAGTCTATTTTGTGTGATATAAGTATTGCTACAGTAGCTTTTTTTCGTGTCCATTTGCTTGGAATATTTTTTTCCAATCCTTCCTTTTCAGTCTGTGTAGGTCTTTTGTTCTGAGGTGGGGTCTCTTGTACACAGCATATGTGAGTGTCATGTTTTTCTTATTCATTCAACTACCCTATGTGTTTTGATTGGAGCATTTAAGCCATTTACATTTAAGGTTATTATCAATAGGTACTTATTCATTGCCATTTTACTTGTTTCGTACTTGTGTTCCTCTCTCATTCTTTTTCTTCCTTTCCTTACAGGAGTACCTTTAGCATATTTTACAGTGCTGGTTTGGTAGAGGTTTATTCTTTTAGCCTTCTGTTGTCCAGAAAGCTCCTTATTTCACCTTCCATTTTAATTGAAAGCCTTGCTGGATAGAGTAGTCTTGGTGTGGGCCTTTGCTTTTCATTACTTGGAATATTTCTTGCCATTCCCTTCTGGCTTGTAATGTTTTTGTTGAGAACTCAGCTGCTAGCCTTATCGGGACTCCCTTGTATGTTACTTTCTTTTTTCTCCCTTGCTGCCTTTAAGATTCTCTTTTTGTCTTGGAATTTTGCCATTTTAATTATGATGTGTCTTATAGTGGGAATCTTTGGGTTCCTCCTGATTGGGACCCTCTGTGCTTCCTGGATTTGTGTGACTTTTTCTCTCATCAAATTAGGGAAGTTTTCCATCATTACTTTTTCAAACAGGTTTTCTAGCCCTTGCTCTTCTTGTCCTTCTGGTATCCCTATTATACAGATATTATTACGTTTCATGTTGTCCTGCATTTCCCTTAATCCCTCTTCATTCCTTTTGAGTCTTTTTTTCCTTTTATTTTCTCTTTCTAGGACTTTTTTTCTATTTTGTCCTCCAGCTTGATGATTCGATCCTCTGTTTCATTGAGCCTGCTTTTGATTCCTTCTACTGTGTCTTCAATTCAGAAAATGTGTTCTTCATTTCTTCTTAACTCTTGTTGATAGTTTCTATTTCCTTCATGTTGATACAGTTTGCAGTAAGTTCCTCGTAGTTGTAGTTTTTGGTAATTCTCAATGAGGTCATTGAACTTCCTTATACCTGTTGTTTTGAACTCAGTATGGTAGTTGACTTGCCTCTATTTCGTTTAGCATTCTTTCTGAGGATTCCTCCTTTCCTTTTGTTTGGGATTTGTTTCTTTGTGTTCCTATTGTTTGTGAGACTCTTCTTGTTAGTCTCTGCTTCTTAAATTGATCTGTTCTGATTCCCTGAGTTTGTGGTGTGAACTTCTATGGTAGGAGACTGTGAGATTAAGTGGTGCAAACTGTTTGACCTCCTGAACTTGGTGCTCTTGAGATGCCATTTATGTTGGGTCCCTGGAAGTAATTGGGGTTTGATTGTTTTGAGTCTTTCTTTGGTGGGTCCTTCCCTCCTGCTGGTTGACTGAGGGACACTCCACCCACCACGTCTTGTGTGCTGTTGTGCAGGTCTAGTCAGTTAGTGCTGAAGCTGATTTTTCTGTTTGTTCAAATTATAAGGCTCCTCTCTGAGTATATTTTTTGGTTGTTTGTTCCGGGTGGTTTCTCCACAATTGAGTTGTAATTCCAGATTGGTCCTGGGAGGAGGGTTTGTGGCTTCCATTCACTCCTCCACTGTCTTGCCTCCTCCAGTCTCTGTGTCTTTAAATCATGGCAGCCGAATCCAACCTGCATGTGTGTTTTGCTTGGCTGCTAAGTGCCCAACAACTGGACTGTAATTCTAGCATAGAGATGTGTCAAAAGAGGCAGGAGCTTTTTTGCTGTAGAGTCTGTTGTCTCTCTTAGATCTGTGAACTTCTCTTGAGGCCAAGTATGAATTAATGTTATTCCTGAACAAGTAAGCAAGAGCTAATTTGCTTAACAGATTTACATAGTTACTTTCTACTAGGCAGCAATATAATTTAAAGGGGTAGAGCTTCACAAAACTTACAGAATTTTTTATTAACTTAATCAACATTTAATTATCATCTTAATATTTTATCTGATCCCCAGATAACCACCGCCAATTATATTACATTGGCTGTTGATCAAATTTGGAGACTCATTCTGCCCTGTTCTTGTAGACCTAGGAAGAAGGGAGATTATACGTTATGTTCCAGTTTTGGCTCTGATCAATTTTTAATACTCTTCTTAGTATCAGGCCTTGATTTCTGGGGATAAGTATGTACAGTTTGCTTGATGCCTGAGTTATAAGAAGTAACATTTGCTATTTAAAGCACTGAAATTGTTAATTTATGCATGATAATGTAAATTTCTTTATATGTAGCCAGAATTCCATTTTGGCCAGCCTACAGCCACATGTTATGTTTGGCTGTGCGATGGCATTTTTAGCTATAACACGGCAAACACACACCCTCATTTCTTCAGAGCTATACCAGTCTAAGGGCAGGTTTCCTTCATGGGAGTATTTGTAAGTTTTACCTTTTCTTTACATACCACCCATTCAAAATGGATATTTAAATCACCTCCCGGGAGAACTGGATGAAATACCCTGCTGCACTTTGGTTACCCTTTTGAGTTATCTAGTCAATGAATTTTGGAGTTGGAAGATATTTTCAGAGGTGATTTCATTCATCCTGCTTGTTTTCAGTGAACATGGTAAAACTTGCTAGGGAGATAATTACCTCTCTAATGAATAACAATGAATGAAAAATCTGAGGAAAGTTCATGATAAGTCATTCTGTTTTACAGCCCTGGCACTTCAGCTTCCTACAATATTCAAGCTTTAGAGCAGACAGAAGATGTGAGGTTACTTTTCTCCTTTAATGGCTGTTTGTGTTGTCATAGACACACACTTCCGTTTTTGAAGCACTTGTGGATACACTACTTCCTGGCCTCCCCAGCAGCCAGCCCCACCTTGTTTCTACAGTCAGAACCCTGATTTGTGGTTAGTCAGCACAATTACTTGGTCTCGGGTAAAGCAGGCCAGTCCGCAGTGGTGCTTGATGAGTCGTGATTGGTCTCAGCTAGTCCGCTTAACCCATCTGCTTCCACAGCAATTGGTCTGGGGTTTTTTATGTGACTCAACTCTGGCCCGTGACACATAAAGGGAAGTGGGAGCCAGTGCCTTCCATGAAAAAAAAAAAAAGACAGGGACCCACGGAAATGAATTCTTTTGCCTCTATTATTTCTCGTTTTGAAGGGAAGATACGTTGCTTTATAATACAGCAGCCACATTGTAACAATGAGGAAACAGGCTTGAAGAAGAAAAGTAGCATGCTAGGATGCTGGAATAGGAGAGAGCTGCACCTTTGACAGCATTGTTGAACAGCTGCGTCGTCCTTAGGGACCATCTCCTTCCAGATTTCTATGAGAAAAATAAACCACTCATTATTTAAGCTACAGCTATTCAGGTATTCTCTTATTTGTAGCCAAAAGCATTTGTAACTGACACACCATCTAAAAGGCAAATTATGTAATGGAGATGTTTACCAATTCAACTAGATGAAAAGACAGCAGTATATTTTGCCTCAATATGCTATTCTGTAAATATTTTTCTTTTGCCTTGGAATGAAAGACAGATGTTGAGAAATGTAATTAGACTATTGGTATGTGTGGCCAAGTTTTAATTTTTAATTAAACATGCGGCCCTAAAATATTTGGCAACAGAAAAAAAATAATCTGGAATTTCTTATTTAATTAAATCATCCTATGCCACTGAATCACCGAAGATCAGAGCTAGCACGATTACATTACATGGTGATTTGAGTTGCTGTCTTTTGTTGCTAACCACTTGTTTTAAAATCTAGTCCAGTCTTCTGCTTAGACTGTAGTACTGTATATACAATAAATTGACTCAGAGTTTCTCGCAGGAGGAGGCTCTGGTTATGGCTGGAGCAGCTGAAAAGGTCAGGAGGTAAAGTCCACTTTTGTTAGTGCTGGGATCCTCAGAGATGGGTTCCAGAAGAGTGCCAGCATGGGCTTGCCCACGGACTTTGGCCTGGCTGGGGAGGGCTCCTCTCAGCCATAGATTCAGGATCATTTCTAAACCTGAACGGCTGGAGCTTAATCCACTTATAAGTGTAGGGAAAAAAAAATCTACAAGTGACTGGATAAAATGTCTGATTTATATTGTTTGTTGTACACAGCATTATACCCCAAATGTTAAAAATACTGATTTCATGTGATTTGAGCCAAACTCAATTTTTTCTATGAACTATATTCTAAAACTAGCTAAATTACTGAAAACTTTCAACTAGGAAATATTTTTAAATGAATATATTAATTTACTAAGAAGTAGGTATAGGCAACCTCAAAGTAGTCTGATAATGTTAGTAGAGATCTTTTGATGGCCTCCTGTAATGAATAGATGAGTACTTTGTGATTAGCGTGTTGGTTCTGTATAAATATATTTCCATATAGTTTGTTCTCTTCAGATTGAAATTGCTCCCCCATCCCCGCCAATTGTATGTTAATTGCTAATTTGTAGACCAGAATTTTTTTATTGGGTAAAGCAGAATACAGATTCAGATGACCGGATCCAAATTTTTACAAACTCTGATTTAATAGGGTCAGAATTGATTATGTTTAACTGTTGCTTCTTTTTAATCTCAGGAGTTTTTAAACGTGGTGAGTTATTTTGTGAGGAGCTGTCATGTGGGTGTTGATTAAGAATCAAGGTAAAGCATTACTATTTTTTTAATTAACTGGCTTTGATACACACTTGAGTTCTACTGGAGGAATCATGCTTTACGTAGTTGAAATTGTAAGTTTTATCACCAAGTTTTGTTTTTCTTTAAGATTCAAGAGAAGGTTGTTAAGAACAGTAGCACCCTAGGCGAAATACTATTAAAGCAGATGTGTTTTTTCTTTGCATTGTTTCTTTGGGATGACTGTATCTCTTCTGAAGATACTGTGTGAAGGGTGAAGTGCATCCGTGTGACAAACATCTGTTCATTCCTTAGCTGGTGAATACTGAGTGTGACTCCTTCCTCCAGGATTTGAGTTTTGAGAGCCTGACATTTGAAGAGGTGTCTGCCATGTTTAGATATGAATTATACCACTTCGTTGCTGTAGCCTCTTTCCTGCTGTTTTTCTTACAACAGCACCCATTTGTAACAACAGAAATCGTGGCATGGCCTTTTCCTGCTAAAACTTGCTGAGTAGATTCCTGTAGATGAACATCCAAGTTTGTTGCCCTTGGGCTGTGCCCTCACATGGTCTGTTCCTGCCTGGGCCTCTGGTCGTCTCTTGACATCCCTCTGTCTCGGACAATATTCCAGTTACAACTGCCCTGTTCTCCGTTTCTCCTCCATTCATGTCCATCTTAGGGCATTTGCATCTGTTTGCCTGGTGAGGAAATCTCTTTTCCCAGATCTTTGCCTTGCTGTCTTTTTCTCATGGCTTTGAACTTAGTACCTACATCACCTCCTTAGAGTAGCCACCTTGTCTTTATCACATTACCCAGGCTGATATATCACACCAAAAAGCATAACATAATTTTACTTCTGAATTTATTTTTTACATCAACATTTCTGTTGTCCGTCTCCCTCTGTGGAAATGGAGGTTCCGGCTTGCCTATCTTGTTTATTCATCTTGTTTGTCTGCAAGGGAGACCGGGTTTCCCTGTATACACTCATAAATATTCCTCGAATAAAATGAAAGGAAACATGGACAACATACATATATACCTGGGATATTTTAGAAGGGAAATGGGAGAATTAATTTAGGCCATCCAAATATATTATTACTTCTCCTGGCCACAGTCAGTCCGCTCTATTATAAAACATCTGCCTCATTAGGAACTCCGTCTGGAATGACTCTCCTTTTCTTTTTAAATTTACTTTTAAAATAATAATTCAGATGTAACTGAAATGCTTGTTGAAGCCCCTTCATTCATCAGGTAACACAAGTTAAATGCTTAAAGCAGCCATTCCCAAACTGTTTTGTTCTTTATTAATGTCAATGAAACTTCATGAAAACGACTGTGCTGTCAAATAAGTTGGTGAAATACAGTGGTATTATAATCCTTTAGTAGATGCCATTAACATGTTAAAGAATATTTCAAAGTTCCTCAGTGATGAAACCTCTATTACTTGTTTATCAACATTTACATTATTTGGCCGCAGAATCTCCTCTATCCCAGTGTATTTTTTCTTCCAAACTCCTGTTCACATTGTGTGGAACTAACTATTTTCTCTCAATGTGCCTTATACTTTTTGCAGGCCATGGCTGAAATACACAGTGGTGATATCTACATGATTGTGGGAGGGAATTTACAGCCCTGACAAGATGCACATAGGATGAGACTGTCCCGAGGCCTTCAGCTGCCCAAGTGTCCACCCAGGACCCGGAGGGTTGAGGGCATCAGTTTATCTAGGGATCTTGGTGGAGGAGCTGTGCTTTACAGCGCACTTACGGATAATGACCTGCAGAATTTATCTCTTCTTTCACATTAGTGTATCTAGAAGACTACTTCTGTCTATTTTTGAGGTGTCATCTATGAACTGAGAATTGCATTATTCAGAGATTTCTAGGCTTTTAATGCTGCAGAAACTTGGTGCCCCTATAAGAAAACATGACAATTTATGCCTGCCTGATGGTCAGGTTATCAAAGATTTGGTAGCGTTTTTAAATACACTTCCCAATTGTAGGAAAATGTACGTTGCAATAGTCACCCAATGTGGGAGATTTAGTGTCTTTACCAGATTGAATGACTAGCATCCCACACACTGAATATTCTTTTCTCCTAGACTCCCGTTTTGGCATAAGTTAATCCAAAAGCAAGGCTTCTCATTGTGAAATATTAAGCTAAGGTGTTTTATATAAAATGCATTGAATTATTTTATTCTCCAGGTGGCATAGTTTAAATAAGATGGAAGTGCAAATCTAATCAACCACAAGGCTATGTCTATTTTATACTGTACAACTTCTTTAAAAAAGACTGATTCATATGCTATAATAATTCATTTAATCTCAACAAAGCCTTTGCATAATTTTATATTTCTGTACTATACACTTTTTGCCAAGAATCTGTTCGTATAAATCACTTTTCCCCTGCTATACTGGCTTCAGAAAATATTTGAAAAGCAACTATTCTCTTAACCCTTTACATAATAGTTTCTCTTTTCCTTTTTTATATTTTCTTTTTACTAATTAAATTACCTAGAATCAAGTTTTTTTGAGATGAGTTTCTGCATATTTCCATTATGCACAGACTTTTCTAGTGTCGGAGCAACTAGCTTGCAGGGTTTTGGTAACCTAAGTGCCAGATCACTTGTGTGTGATCGGTGGCTAAGGCTGTGCCTCGACCATCTAAGCCGGAATGAAGTGTGGTGCCACTCATTCCCGGGTCTGGGCAGAGAGTGAAGGACCCACTGATTCCTGTCTTTCCACTCCTTTAGCTTGTCTCACTGAAGTCCCTGTATTCTTCCTTTTCCACGCTATGCCAGAGGACCAAAAGCTAGCCCCTATGTTTGCTTTCCACCCTTTGTTTCAGAATAGCTAATGATATAAACATAGTTGTCATGGTATGATCTTCAAAGATTTGGTGGAATTTAAAACCCACTCCCTAACTGTTGGAAATTTTACACCAGCTTTTGCTGACTTGAGAAAATGGAACACAAACAACAAGATGTATAATACCATGTGGGTGGTGCTGTAATAAACACCTCAGATGTTTCTTTATCTTGTTATCTATGGTGTAAGCTCAATTGTAATACTAACATTGAGGTAGATCCCAGTACTCTCTCTGTTTTTCACGTGGAGACAGGGGACACACAGAAGTTAAATGTCTCTTCGAGGTCACATGGTGATCGAGCCAGGTTTCAAACCCAGGCGTTGTGGTTACAGAGTTCACATACTTAACCATTGTATTATCTCGTCTCAGTTGAATGACTTAATGATAAATTGGAAGGGACACAGTATTGAGCTGTGTTATATTGGAATCTTATTTGAAAGGGTTTTCTTTTCTCTTTTCTTTTTTAAAGTAGATTGAAAAACTGAGTTCTTTGACTCAAATCCTGGGCCTTGAGGTTTTAAAATAAAGTATGGAGATTTGAGCTGTGGTTGTCATTAGTGCTGTGTTTTTCATAGTGATTTTATTTAACAGATATTGATTGAACACCTAGTATGTGCCAGGCATTGTCCTAGATAGTGGAGATTCAGCAAAGAATAAAAACAGGGAAAAATTCTTCCTCTCAGATAGCCTCCGCTCTAGTGGGCAGTACTGATGAATCTTCTGAGCCAGGTATGCAGTAAATTCCTTGCCCAAAGACTTTGTCACTATGACTGCACTCAGGTGATTCAGAACAATCAGAGTCCAGTGCCTAAAGGACTATCCTTGGGACTGCTGAAGAATAACTTGTGCAAGTCATTCTGGCAAGAACCTCAGAGATGAGACAGAATCACTCAGACATCTCCAGTGTGGTGGCGATTTTTTTGTTGCTATGGTAACCACTTTTCTTAGCATCCCTCTCTACCACTACATCATAATTTTGACAGGACAATGTGAGTTTATGTGCAAACACATGTGCTTTTATAAAGCCTGGTTGTGGTAGAAGAAGGCTCTAATTTGTGTATTGTCTTTTTTAAAATCCACAGTGTTCAGGCTAATTAAAGCTATCTGTACAGGCTTATACTTGTCAGTGCTTAGCTTGGAGTATCCGGATTGCTTTGTTTGGAATGATGGTATGTCTTCAAGTGATGGGATTTTTAGTACATATATGTTCATAGATACACCTAGCAAATTCTCACTTTTTCTAATCCAAAACACACTAATTTTCAACAAAGTTCTCTGACACACTGCAGCTCACTGAAGATGAAATACTCAAAGCTCTAGTGAAGCCCTCCTATGTGATTAAGATTTTATTACTCTCACTTTAGCTGAAGTTCTCCACCAAAACTGTGATTATGATGTGCATTTCAGATATTGGAATTACCAATTTTGTCATCTTTTGTTGTTGTTGCTAACTTCTAACATTAATGAGAAATCACTGCTTAAAGAGGAGGTATGTATCAGAGAAGCACCGATCCCAGTTTACTATGTGTGATGATTGAAGTGACTGCGTGTGTCACAAATGCAGCATCTAGAGAATCCGGGCCAGCCCTGTGTAACACTGGTTTGAAGAGCATACAGGGGTCCTGAAACTTTGAGAACTGCTGTTCCAGAGCTTTCCATAGCCAGAGGGGTCAGGATATGCCCCTGCTGTGCTTTCTGCCCCTGCAGATTCTCAGCTTTCTTTTGGAGCCACCTTGGGGTGTACTGGACATTTTGCACAAAAGGTCTGGTATCCAGGTTTTTGTAGATGTAGCTCTGTGTTACACATACACACATGCACACTCAGTCTTCCTCTCCGTGGTGTAGTCTCAGGGCTGTAGCGGGTTTCACCACTAGCCACACTCTAGCCTGTCCCGTTCCTTTTCTCAGTGCAGCTAGGCTTTGTTGATCGTTGGTCACTAGTCTAAACTCTGAGCTAGTTTTTTGCTTGGGCATCCCTGACATTCTTTTCTGATTCGTGACCACAGTCAACCTCAGTGCATCGGGGATGTCCTAATAGTTGTCATTCCTGCTCAGGGATCTTGGGGCTCCAAATTCTTATTTACAACCTTCCTTAGGAGTAATGGATACCTCTTTCCAGTATCTATAAAGTCAAAGATATCATTCAGCCTCTCCGCCCCCAGGATCCAATTCTAGATGCAGCAGTGGCAGGAAACTCACATGGTGATGCTCTTGTTTCTCTCTAGAAACATGGCCATCTGGAAGGCTGAATCGTGTTTGCTCATGTGAGACTTCTGCTAACATTTAGTTTATTAAGAATTTCTCGAGGCTTTTAATATCATGTTAATGTTTTAGCATTTAGATAAAACCTAGTCTTTATTATTCAAGACTTTAGCATTCAGGTAGAAAACAGTGAGCCTAAAGTAATTTGCTGTATTTGCTCAGCTCCTCAACTGTTGTTTCCAAGAGCTTTCACTTTCAATAGGTCATTTAATCTTTAAAAACCTAAACAACAACAACAAAAAACCAGGTGAGGTAGACAGTGTTGAGTAAACCTTGGTGAGAGTACTTGTACCACAATTCACTAAATTCAGTTTCCTAATCTGCAAAATGGTAATACGCTCCCCACCTCCATTGCACAAATTGGTTGCTGAGTTCTTAACTTGTGGGAAGCACTCTCACGTGCACTAACACAGGAGAAGACTCTGCGGGAGCCAGTAACCGAGAGTAGGGAAGTCTTAGGAGGAGAGTGGAAGACAGTAAAGGCTTCACCATGGAGGGGAGGAGGGGGTGGTAGGAGGGCATTCCAGGGAAAAGAAAGAGCATGCCAGAGTTGACACTATGTAAGTAGGAAATTAGTTTCTTAGTAGGCTTCCAGCATACTTTTATCCCTCACAAGCCTTTTTAGTAATTATCAAGTCTTCGTAAGCCCAGTTCCTTAAAATAAGAAAATCATGGAGCAAGTGTGCCATGATTTAGTTCCATGAGTGGCCTATGCTACATTGTTTAGAAAACATCAATAGAGAGGGAATTGCTTCAGTAAATTAATATGTTTTTTCTTCTATATTTCTGTGCATGGGACTACCTTCCTCATTACTCAGTTTGCCTCAAGAGATGAGGATACTTAGAGCAGGAAGGAAGAATCAGTGTTCAGCTTTTAGCCAAAGTAACATCTTCTGAATCCCTTAAGCCTCCATGACCATTATCAAGAACTAGGACTAGTGGACTTGAGTGTCAGGTTCAGTATAATTAGAGTGACCATACTTACCACTTTGCCCAGGGTGGCTCTGTTCATGCACGTTGTCCTGGCCTATTATGAATAGTGCCCCCTTCACTCTCAGATGTTTTCTGGTTTGGATGGTGAATTACAGGGAAATCTGTGCCACAAAGAGTGTGGAATGAGAAGGAGCTGAGCCCTCAAGCCCCAGTGAATATGGGAAAGGAGAGGGCAATTGATACATTTATGAATCACTCTCTCCAAAGTCAGAATTCCAATGACTGTGTTTTGGAGTGCTGGTGGATATCTTAGCTAAAAGTAGTGATAGTATTTTTGGTCTCACTGTCCTTGGAATCCTAGGAAGACTACAGTGTAGGGTCACCTCATGGAGACAGGTTGGCAGAAGTATGATAAGAACGGTATGGCGGGTTTAGGCAGAGAAGGCCTGAGAGACCCTGTCAGTCTTAGCATCCTGGGCTCCCACCTGATGTGAAAGACAAGTTGACATGCTCTTTGGGGGGATGCTTAGAAAACCAGAGGATTTGTCACAGGGGAGACTTAGAGAGCATGAGATAACAGCCTGGAGGGTATGGCCTAAGTGGGCTGGACAGGGGTTGGCTGGAAGGTAGGACCAAGACCCAGCCAGTTCACCAGAAGTTGGAAGAGTTCAGGTAGGATGGAGTTGGGAAAGGACGACACAGGGCTCTGTCTGTGATTGGAGAGCAGAGCCGAGTCACCTGGGGCCGAATTCAGTGTCCAGCCTTGGGTAAACCCAGGGAGGTAAGGTGCTTCAGGGCAGAGAGCCAGGGACCCAGAGACCAGTACAGGGCCCTGCTCCCCACCGCTGCACAGTTGTGTAAGCCTGCCCTGCACCGGAGGGTAGTGCAGGGCATGCAGTTTGCATTTTCATCAATGAGATGGGTTTGTTCTTTGAAAATGTATCCCTGTGCCAGGCACTGCTCTGCATGCTGGGGACACATCAATAAAAAAAAAAAAAACTGGAAGAATCCCTGCCTTTGTGGGAGTTACGTTCGATGGCTTTACTCAAGGACCTCATTCAGACCTCATTAAGAAATTGAAGTA
>VMDR010007973.1:17078-31518 GCA_007922815.1 Macrotus californicus
CACTAAAATCATGAAATTAGCAAAAAACTAAATATGTAAAAATAAGGGATTGAGTAGGTAAATTATGGTATATCTTCAATAAAATACTATGTATTAACAGTGATGTCATAGATTATTAATTGGAGTAGAACAGTATTTACAATGTGTAGTGTTAGTTATAAAAAGCTACTTATAAAGTAGAACAAAATATTCTATTAAAATATTTAATGTATATTAAATATTGTGTGTTTTACAAAAGTGGGACTACAGTAAGTCAGATATATGTATAATTTATATACTGCATGTGTTTTATTTTATATAATGAGTTATATAACCCACATGTACCTTATATGCAGTCTGAACAAATCCATAGCAGTGTGCTTATACAGATTAGCTTCATATGGATACTCTACTCTTTGTGGATCTCCTTGTATTTAGCTGTCTTCTGATGTTTCTCTTTTGAATATATAATGCTTGACTTTAAAGTTATTTTTCAGAGGATTTCTAAAGAACGTTTTTAGTATCCAGCAGTTGAGGGCATTTGCATTCTGTTCTTTGTTTGTAGGGCTGTGTGCTGCTGGGTGGACATTCGGGAAGGGAGCGCAGAACTGAGGCTGAGGATCAGAGAGAGGGCAGCGGGAGTGGGTCGACACCGTCTCTTAGGGGATTGGGGCGGGGTGGGGGGGGAGGAAAGAGGAAGGAAGGAGAAACAAACAAAGGAAGGAAAATACTGTGGCCCAGTCTGAAAGAACAGGTGAAAATCTGTGAAGGATGCCTAGTGATATCTGACCTGGGAAATGTGAATCCTGAAATGACCAATATGTTTTTTTCTGGGAGATTCATGTAAAAAGGAAGATTTCAGCCCCGGCTGGTATAGCTCACTGGATTGAGTGCGGGCTGCAAAACAAAGGGTGGCTGGCTTGATTCCCTGTGAGGGCACATGCCTGGGTTGCAGGCCAGGTCCCCAGTAGGGGGCGTGGAAGAGGCAACCACACATTGATATTTGTCTCCCTCTCTTTCTTCTTCCCTTTCCCTCTCTCTCTCCTTCCCTTCCCCTCTCTCTAAAAATAAATACATACATTTTTTTTTAAAGAAGATTTTACTCTTCATGTTGTCCTTCTTAGTGCTATGCTAATTTCCAGGCTCATCTGCCATGTTTATATGTGAATCTCATAACGGCTTGACCTCAGTATGTGCCCAGAAATCTGTGCCCTTGATCAACAGACCACTTTGACTGTTTGTACCAGAGTGATGAAAACATGAAGAAAGGTGAAGTCTAGGCTCATTACCAGCGCCCATGCTTTGCAGAGAGACGTGTGATAGAAGTGATTTGAAACAGTAAAGGAGATACTCAGCATTGCAGCTGATCAAAGATTGGTTCATCCCCCTCTCTTTCTGGATATGTGTGCTGTGAAGAGAATTGTATCAGGTTCTCAGGGTGATCCTTTCCCACCATTTCAGGAGTCTGCATTTCAGATCCAGCCACAGTGCTGCTGGCAACGCTGTAGAGCTTGCCTCTATTGTTTGGGTGACTGCTTACAGCATTGTTAAAAAGGAAAGTCTGCGTTGACCAAAGTCATGTCACATTTCAGGCAACGCAGATATATCAATTATATTTCATTGTGACCTCCTGAAAAACACCTTGATGGGGTGTTAGATTAGTATACCAATCAATTCATAGTTCCATGTGGAGGTGCGGAGACCTGTGTGTGGAAGGTGTTGCTATACAGTGTTCATAAAACCCTTCAGAACAGTGCCTTGTCCACTGGGTTAGACGGAATCTACTGCTATAGCAGACACTTAAAAAAATTCTTTCTTACGTTGCTTCCTTTTGGTGACTGCCTTCCACTATTGCATGATAGCGTATGTGGAGCCGGAGCCGACTCAGCCCGGGGTGGGTGTGTGACCACGCTCTGCCAATCGGGGTAGTGTTCCATCCTCCGGCCACTGCAATTAGTTCACGAGTCAGCGTGTGACCCAAGCTGGCCAGTCAGAATTAATACAAAGACTTTTGCCAGACCTGTCAAAGAAGGGGTTCTGAGATTGAAAGTTGTTACTTGAAGTTGTGTGCAGCCACATTGCTACCGTTTTGGGAGCCCACCTGAGAGTAAAGCCAAGCAAAAACAAGCCATGTAGAGAAAAGGTGAGACACAGCACAACTGACATTTGCGGCTGGATAATTCTTCTCGGCACGGGGGTGTCTTATGCAATGTAGGATGCTTAGCATTCCTGCCTCTACCCACTAGATGCCAATAGCACCATCCCCATGGCACCAGATGTGATAACCAGACGTGTTTCCAGGCATTGCCAAATGGCCTTTGATGAACAACATGGTCTCCAGTGGAGAACTGCTGGTCAAAACAACCAGATCTATTTGGGTTTGAAGATAACTCTTTAACTTCATAGTCGTTTGTACTATGTTAGTTTTCTGTTGCTGCCATCTGTGTGGCCCTGCTTCTGTCATCATGTCTGTGACTAAAGCCTAGAAAGGTTCTCCTCGTTTAAGGATTTATGTGATTAGATCAGCCCACCCACATAACCCAGAATCATCTCCCCATCTCCAGGTCCTCTGCAAAGTCCCTTTCACTGTGTAAGGTGACATTCACAAATTTGGAGAGTAGACATGGACACCTTTGGGAGCCATTACCCTGCCTGCCATACACACTGAGTTTATGTTTTCTTGAACTAGTTTGACTTGACCTTCAGTTACTGCAACTAAGAGTTAACAGTGAAATGTCCGAGACCTAGTATTGAAACCTCATTCTCAATCAGGCTGCAGTTTTTAGAATCAGATTTTTTTTTACCCCCCTGCTCCCTCCCCTCTCCCTCTGCCCTTGTCCCTGACAGAAAGCCTGGTACAGTGTCCCTCCCTGTGGACTCACTGCATGTGGGTTTATTCTTTCCATTTGTTTTGGGTCCCTGGAGAAGAATTATTAGAAGCTCCACCCCATGAATTGTTAGGCAGGGCTCTGGGAGAGAGAATGCAGAGAAAGGAAGTAAACATTCCCCGCAAAGATAAGCAATTAGGTGATTTTAAAGAGCTGGGGATTTCAGAGTCAGGTAGCAAGGAACAACTGCGGTTCCCCACTGTTCCTACCACTCTGTGAAATAAGGTAGTCTGTTTCCGTGTTGGCCTAATTGCTGCTCTTTGGTCCTTTTGTTTCTGTGCATTGCACATTGAGGCAGGTGGCTGATAAATCAATCCTGGGTGGAGAAGAATTTATTATTTTTTTTATCCTTCTCGGATTAGTTTCTCAAGATTAAGTATTCTGTGTTTCTGCCTTGTGTGTTCTGGAGACGAGGTTTTCTAACAGGGAGATGGCACTGACCCCTTTGGGATTATACTGGCCTATAGCATACCTGGCTATTTCTCCTATGCTTTTCATGTCCTCAGAAACCCTCCCAGATCTCAGGCTGGTCCTGCCTGTGACTCAGTGCCTCACTGCTGGGTAGATAGCATCTGTTCCAATAGCACTGAAGGTAAGGACCAAAGGATGCCTTTAATTTAAAACAGTCCAAGGGAGCCTGAATGGTTCAGTTCAGCAAATGTTCTCTTGGAACTTGATGTTTTGTTTTTGCAGGCACCAGAGGACAAGATACCTGACTCTTACATACTTTTAATTGGAACGTGGAACTTTTTGAAAACTGTGCTCTCACAAACTGCTTCCAGCACCTCTGGTTGCCTGAAGGACATCTCGGCTGATGGGAGCTCCCCTGGCTTCAGTTTACAAAATTTACAAATCCAAGCCAGAACAAATTCTACAACCTAAACTTTTCCTGCTTTTTTACTTAAGCAGTGCAAAGTCTTCGTTATAAAATGGAGTGTTTGCCTCTAATAAGTGCACATAAATATTTCATCGATGCAGTTATATTTGATGTGATATAATTTCACAGCATGGTTAGTGCCTGGGACATGTGATAAATCTGCTTCCTTTCTCCAGATGATTTCTTTTTTAAACAAAATGTGTGTCTGAAACTGTGGTGCATATGTGTACAAGTCTCTTTGTACCTGCCATTTCTGTCCCTGGACTGGGCGTGTGACCCTAGGAGCAAGTGGCAACGAGAGAGGAGAGAGGAGAGAGGAGAGTGGTGTGCCGCTTTTTGCCGTGAAGACGAAATAGACAAATGCCAGTCCAATTGGAATTTCCAAATTCTCAGCTGCATGCTTAATTAAAAGTGCATTTCAAATTCCAAGCATTTGCCATATATAACAAGAGTTAGCAAGTTCTACTTACACCTTTGCTCTTAACAAAAAATGGCCAGGGGAGAAGGAAGAAAATAGTACAAGGGGACCAAGAAATCCTTTATGACCTGCTAAAAATTATACCTGCTGCCTGTGCACTTTTTACTTTTACTTGGGTTACATAATATCATCTGATAAAAGCGGTGTGTCCTTGACCAAATGCCTTTTGCAAAGCATTGCTGATTAAACTTACTTGTTTGAGATCATTTTTCTTTTTAGATAAGTCTCTATTTTGAGAGCAAATCTATGCTCTATCCCATATTTGCAAATTTGCCACTCTCTTTGTTTTTATGATTCTTTGACTCTTCCTCCCCTCTGTCCCGTTCTCTCTCTCATCATCTTTTATCTTGTTCACCATCCTGTGTGCTGATTCTAAAGCTTGTCTGTGGTCACAGCTCTTTCTGGCTTTGTGGGAAAACAAAACATCATTAATATCTATAATTTCCAGTGGTGAGGAACAAAAGAAACTTACAGGCTCAGTGTAATCATGAACAGAAATTTGGGATGATTTAGATTGGTATTGTGTGGTGTATTTCATGATGATGATACCTATAGACTATCATTAAAGGAGATTACTCTGTCAGAGAGGAAGTGACTCAAGACTTACCTGTAGAAAACTAAGTTAAGGGTCACTGATGAGTCTTGAAGGACACTATTAGGATCTGGGATTTTATTCTACTGACAAGCTAATGTTTGCCTATTATGGTTTTATCATGCTGACAGAAACCATGAGACTCTTGGGTCAGAGATATAGGACTTCATCACCCCCAGCACAGAAAAGCAGAATGAGCAGCATTTTGTGTCTGCTTTCAAGCTCCCCAAATCCCAAGGGGGTTGATGCAAAGGGGCCCCCGTGGGTATTGTGTACACTGGTTTTGCTTCAAAGCCAAGGAACCCTGAGCTTGGGGAACCCACTTATTTTTATGGCGAACCTGCTCCTGGCCCTGGAGGGAACCTTGATCTTATCCCTCAAGATTGCTCACTGCAGACATAATTCTACGTGATAACCCAGGCAAAGAGTAGTCAGGGCTTAGCATTCTTAATGGGGACAGTAGGAGTTTAGGGCCCATGGTGGATTGCTACTCCCAAGAGTCCCCTAAGTTACTTTCATATGTCATATCAGTAATATCACCTGCCACTTACTGCACATCACTGCACACCAAGAACAGTATACATGCTCTGCATGGGTTAACTTGCAACAACCCAATGTAGAAGTAAGCCGCTTTATAGGTAGGCTAACTAGGACCTAAAGAGTGTAAACACTATTGCCTCTTCTGACCACTGCCCTAAAGTGAGACTCTTTCTATTATTTACTGCTTTTAGCCCTTTGTGTATCTCTTTCATGGTTCCTGTCATGATGTGTTGTGTTATTTAAATGTTCTCCTCTGTTTCTACCACTGAAGTGAAAGCTCTTCAAAGGCGAGGACTTTATTTTGTTCAACTTTGCTTTTCCTACAGCTAGATTAGTACCTGGAGGTATGTGGGAGGCATGGCGTACATATTTTGAGACTGTGTCTGTTTTGAACCTGAGGGTTTCTCAGTGTTTAGCAAAGTGCCTGTGACCTAGTAGGTGCATGAAAAAAATTTATTGCTTGAATATATAAATGAATGAATGGATTTGCCCCAATACTGAGTCACGGAATCAGGACTTGAACTGAGGTCTGTCTGGCTCTGCAGCCTTGTTCTTAACTATTATTAATCTCTGCCCTCTTCAGTGAGTATTATCAGCCCAGTGCTCAAATATTCTTGGGGCTCAGGGTTTTGTATGGATTGTTTTAGTAGTTCCCATAAGGCAGGCAGTTAACATGATTTTTGAAGCAGAAATGAAAGAGATTAATTTTTTATCTTTTTAATATCTCTTGCAGCTTGATAGGGAGAAAACAATGCCCCCCACCCCAAAAAACCCAATGGGTGCCTCTCAGAATCAAAAATAACCATTTTCCTTAAATACCAGTCTCTCTCTCTAGCTCCCTGTGGGTGACAGCGTAGAGGGTTTGACCAAGAGTGATGAGTTTCTTCCTAGGCTAGTTTCCATGGTGATGGTTGCAGCTTTAATAGAGCTGGTGTGGCAGGGAGAGGAAGCGTTAGATAGGGTGATGATGTTGCATAGCAAGTAACAAAACCCTTTATGACCACAAACAGTAGGGTTTGCAGCCAATAACAGTGGACAGAAACTGGCTGGAAGGAATGGGTCCTGAAAAGCTGTTTCTGTCTGTGATGCATTCTCTCCTCATTGCATTTTTCAGAGGGTTGCCTATATTAGGGGCCAAGAGTTGACAATAGTATTAATTCTGTGACTTTGACTTTCCTGAATGCATGTTTAGTTGGGGAATCTACCAGTGACAGAATGGAGGTAGAATGACATTCACCTGCTAAGGTTCCCAGGGAGAGCCAAAAGCACTTACAGACGAAATGTGTAGAAATATCCCAGAAAGAATTTCATTAAACAGATATTGTTAGAGTGCTGTTTAGGTAATATATTACTACTTAAAATCCATCCCAAAACTTGTGGCTTACAACAACAATTTTATTATTATTTTTCCTGATTCAGGGGCAGTTAGTTCTTGATTCTGGTCTCTTATGTGACCAGAGGATCCCTGGGGCTGTGGGCTCGTCCTGCGGGACCGCTGACTCACACGTGTGGTGTTGGTGCCGCTGTTCCGACTGTTGGCCTGAGCATATGCTTGCAGCCTCACCACATGGCCTGAGTTGCTCACTGCACCGTGGCTGGGTTCAAGCAGTGAGTGTCCAGGAGAGAGGCACTTTGCTCTCAGCCTGGAAAGGGCACAGCTCACATTGCAGGGGAGACAACATAGATCCTATCTTTCAATGGAGAAAGTGCCCAAGGCTTTTTAGGTTGTGTTTTTAAACCACCACAGGTGCCAACTATGTGCCAGGCACTTTGAAGAAACATACCCTCTTTCTGTCCTCATGTAGTTTATAGCCTGGGAAATAGACTTCAATCTAAAAACATGAAAATAGAAGGTAAATTGCAGTATGGTAGGGCCCTGACAGGGACATACTCCGAGAGCCTATAATATGGGGACCAAATTAGTTTGCTCAGGCTGCCATAACAAAATACTGCAGACTGGGGATCTAAAGCAACAGAAATGTATTTTCTCACAGTTCTGGAGGCTGGAAGTCCAGGATCACTGGTCAGCAGGTTTGGTTTCTCCTGAGGCCTCTCTCCTCAGCTTGCAAGTTCTGCCTTCTCATGTGTCCTCACCTGGTTTGTATTCTATGCCATACGTATCTGTGTTCTAGTCTCCTCTTTTTATAAGAACATCAGTCCTATTGGCTTAGGGCTCACTCATATGACCTCATTTTATCTCAATTACCTCTTTAAAGATCCTGTCTCCAAATATAGTCATATTTTGAGGTCCTGTGAATTAAGACCTCAGCATCTGAATTTTGAAAGGGATATAGTAGAGCTCAAAATAGGGATTTGACTGAAGTTTTTTTGCAAGTCTTTTTTGTCTGTATCTTGCTATGGATGTAAACTCTAATTACCCAATTTTAAATCATTTGTGACTCTCTGTTTTTAGGAGTTGCTTTTAAGTTTTGTTTTATGTTGAAATAAAATGTTTACATTGCTTCAAAGTGCAATTTACAAAGTACATTTAAAGAAGTCTAGCTTCCAAATTTTTACCTCATTTCCTCTGGCAGTCATTACCTGACTGATCCCACCTCTATGCTCAGAAATAATTTATGCTCAGAGCCCATGGCATTATGGAGTGTACAGTAACTGTTTGTGCTAGGGATTGTTTCCCCTCTGCTAGACTGCCAGCTGCATGCAGGCAAGAACTTCTCCCATTCATTGCATCATCCCTGAAACCTGTTACTATACAAAGAACGTAGTTAGCGTATGTTGAATGAATGTATGTACTGGGGTTCAGGATATATACTAAAGCCAAAAGATTTGAAAATCATCTGCATAGAAGTCATGAAAATAGGTGGGAATATCAGGAGGAATGTGTATGAAAAGAAAGTGCTGAAGTTCCATTTATATTAGAGTTCTCCAGAGAGAGGGGGAGGGGAGAGAAAGAGAGAGAGAAAAAGGGTAGGGAGAAGGGAAGGGTGGGGGAGAGAGAGAGAATGAATGAATGAATGAATGAATGGGAACTGGCTCACATGGCTATGAAGGCTGAGAAGTCCCGTGATATTCTGTCTGCCTGGACAACCAAAGCTGGTAGTGTACTTCAGCTTCAGTTCAAAGGTCTGAGAACCAGGGGTGGTACCTTTGGTGTTACTCCCAGTCTGAAGGCCTGAGAAGCACTGATGTAAGTCCTGGAGTCCACAGGCTCAAGAACCAGGAGTATGGATGCCCAGGGTCGGAGGAAATGGGTGTCCCAGCTCAAAAAGAGAGAGGGAATAATTCCCTCTTCCACTGTCCTTTTGTTCTATTGGACCCTCAACAGATTGGGTGATGCCCACCCAGACTAGGGAAGGGAGATCTCTTTATTCAGTGTATTGGATCAAATGCTAATTCTTCCAGAAGCACCCTCATGGATACAACCAGAAATGATGTTTTACTAGTTCTTGAAATATCACTTAGCCCAGTTAAGTTGACACATAAAATTAACCATCACACCATGTTTAAGGGATAAAGCAAGGAGAATGAGCAAAAGAAAAAGCAGTAGTTAGAGAGATGGCAGGGAGGTAGGACTTCAAGAATGTCTGTGTCATTTTATATTTATACTAAAAATTGCAAGTATTTCCACATGTGAATCTCATTGATTGTTACACAAATCTTGAGTGCACCTTTCTTAGCCAAGGAAACCAGGACATCAAGGGTAAGCTTAAGGGCATCCCTGACTCCTGATGTTGGTCGCTCTCCTCTTCTTGACTGCACAGCATCAGATTACTGTTGTACCATTTGTAGAATTCTGCATTTCATGAGGCATACATGTTCCCAGCCTCTGTTTTAGATGTAACATAGAAACATGACCCAGGACCCAACTATGAAACAGCTCTGGCCTCAGACTTGAACCAGAAGTTAGAGGAAGCCATTCTGGAGTAGAGAAGGGGCAGCTACATCTAAGTTTCAGGAGGCAGCAATGATAGCGATTTCAAGCAGAAGTATCTCTAGTACAAATACCCTGCTGCTGGTAGTGTAAGAGCCAACATTTAGTGCCCAGCAGTGGAGTGCTCGCCAGACACTTTTGCAAGACAGTTTGGGACACTGTTCCATTTCTAAAACCCATAAAACTTTGGAACTAAACTTTTATTTTTGGCCAACTAAAGCCTTAAAGAAATAAGCAACAGTTAAACAGCCAAGGGAGAAGGCCCAATGAACAAACAGCTTGAAATTCTGGGAGACAGAGAAAGGTCTAGATACCAGGTGGTGAAGCAAGCAGAACAGAGCCCAGAAGAAGGAGAGGACAAGGAGACTGACTCCCTTGAAGGACATTCTTTCCACAGCTATTTTTGTAGCGTTAGAATGCAATGATGCATTCTTAGCAAAAGTATTAAAGATAATACATTTACTAAACTCTTGTGCCTGCCTATTACAAGTAAGTTGAATAAGAATATACTTAGAGTTGTCATGAAAAAAGAAAAAGAATGTCAGTGTCTTTGGATGCCTAGGAAGAACACATTCAAGAGTGGAAGTATTAGTCCAGAAGTGTCTGGTTGAAAGAAGTACATGGTGAGAAATTAGAAAGCAACAGTACCAGTTTGCTTCCAACTCTTGATGAATTGTGTGATGATCTTGGGCAAACTAGTCTCTCAAAATCAGTTTCTTCGTATTTGAAATGAGAATAATTGTGTTTCTCTGCACCTGTCTACCCTACAGGGTGTGGGTGCTTCTAAAGCAGTCATGGTATTGAGACAGATCTAGACACTACTAAGAGCTATAGAAATGTAAGGGGAAAAAAACGATAGTCAAAATCAAGAATCATTTAAACTTACCTGGTTTAAGATTATGTCTTTTAAATTATGACTCAATTGTTTCCCTCCTGTTCTGTCATATAGTAATATTGGGTTGGCCAAAAAGTTTGTTTAGTTTTTTCCATAAAATAAAGACACATTTTTCATTCTTACCAGTAACTTTATTGATTTGGTTATTTTGAGTATGTCAGCTACCTCCTGCGTGGTAGAACATTGATTATTCTCAATTAATGTCTCGATTTGATTGCTATCAACTTCAACTGGTCTACCCAGCTGTGGAGCATCATCCAGTGAGAAATCTCCCTCAGGAAACTTTGCAAACCACTCTTAACATGTTTGATCAGTCACAGCACCTTCTCTGTACACTGCACACATTTTTTTTGCATTTCAGTTATGTTTTTACCTTTCTTGAAATAATAAAGCATAATATGCCAAAAGTGTTGTCTTTTCTTCCATCTTCAGTATTAAAATGGCTACACAAAAAATTCACCAATTTTGATAATTTTTTAAGTGCACGCTGATATGACAGCTGTCACAATACAATCTAATGAAATTGTTTTGGATGAAGTTAAAGACAACTAAGCACTACTAGAGCCATCTCATGGAAAAAAACAAATGGACTTTTTGGCCAACCCAATATTTTCTGTTCTAAACCATGATGGAAAATGCTTGTGGAATCTTGGGGAATAACTTCTTAGCAAACTTTCTTTAATGATGACATGATCTACAAACAGAATGTTCGGAAGTTAAAAAGTTAGGATTTTATTTGCCACAGTTCACTGTTTTCCCATCGAGTAGGCTTTTTGGACAAGCATTAATCATAAGAACATCAGTTTTGGACAGTTATTTTTCATAACTTAAAGCACACCAGATATTTCTGGGCAAGTGTTATATCAATTATGGTGTATGTTTCAATTAATATAGAGGCTTGAGTCATTCAAATTTTTAAAAATTTGCTTGACCAAAGCAGATCTCGAATATTTAACCTGATACATACAACACATGAAGTGAATACTCTCTTATATGCTGATTTGAGGGGTCAGAATTGGTCATCAGCTTGCTTACACACATCTGTCATGGATGAGACAGGGGAAGGTAGGTAATAAATGCATCTGGTCTTATTGAAAGCTCACATGGCAAAGAAATGCAGTGAGACTGCTGATGTTTTTCTTTTTCTCTAATTTTGCATCTTTATTTTCCTAAAGGTCATCTGTGGTGTTTCTAAAAGAGGCTTAACTATTTTGTCCTCAATTTGGCCCTTTCAGTGGCTCTTAAATGTGGAGGGAGACCTCAGAAGTATTCATAGGTGGGGATGAACCAAGTCACTTTTAAAGGCAGAGACTTGGCAAAAGACACAGCTTCAAATAGAAGTTTTCTTAAAACTTTTGATGGCTCTGTAATCCAGTGTGCTAAGCATCAGACTGGAAACAAAGAGATAGAATGTTTTCATTTTCAGGTGTGTCACTGAGTGCCCTGCCTCGGGGATTGGGTTAAGAAATATGTCTGGCTGCACATTTTTTTCCTTGCCCTTTTCTTTACTTGGAAAGAAAAAACTGAGCAATGTTAATATGAATGCAGAACAAATTTCTGTCACACAAAGGGAACAGAAATCTATTATATATATGGCATATATTTAATATATATATATATACACATCTTTGCTTGAAAATTACTGACCAGTTTTAAATTTAATTTCTATCATGCCAAGGCTGGGATGTGTGGGTCTGTCTGATCTTCCAGGTTCTTTTTAAATTAGAACAATTTGTTGACTCTTAGGAAACCTCTGACTTCTTCCTTTAAGGCTACAGGGTCTATTGAGCATTGAGAAAGAGGGTGAGAAGGTAGGACATTGTTCTTCTCTGCTTGGCTGGACTCTGCTCCCTCTTTATTATTCATTTGCTTCAGACACCTTGGCCTCTGGTGGGAAGAAGAGAAAATAGGGAAGGGCTAACTGGAAAGAGTGGCAGGGTCTCTGTGGAAGCTGCCACAGGAAATGGAATGCTACCTCCTGTCCGTTCATTCTCTCCTTCCTCTTCTTTCTCTCTTTCTCTTCTTTCTTCTTTCACCTTCTTCCCTTCTCCCAGCCGTCTACTCTTCTGTCCCCCCTTCTCTTTTCTCAATTTATCTCCCTCCTTTTTCCTCCTTTTTCCACTACCAATAACCCACCTGCCAACCTCATTGTTTGCTGAAGCTCTAATTAAAAGAAAGAATTGATTGATCATTTCTCCCCAAATTTATTTTTAAAAAGATAAAGCTTTTCTAGATCAATGACAAAATGGCATCTCTCAGCCAGTCCCTCTTTAGCGCATCTGTGACTGGACTCTCCCCATCCCCGCCCCTCCCTGCAAGTGAGCAAGCAAGGCTGCCCCTCTGAGCATGTCCTCGCTCTTCCTACAGGGACAGAGAGCTTTCCCACGTGGCTCACTTTTAGTTGTAAGGGGCCAGAGGATTTGTAATGTCAACGAAAGTGGGCCTTCTTCCCCTCGGGGCTTTCATTACCTTCTCTTCATTGACTTTGTTCATTTTAAAACTATTTCCATATTTAATTGAGATTGATTTTTTTTAAGTGGGGGAGAGCTAGGTTGAGTCTCATCTGTAAACAGTTGAAGCAATGTTGAACCTCAGGTTGGAGAAAGTTTAGGTGTGGGAGAGGTATTGATTTTGTCAAGGCTGCTTCTAAAGATTATTTTTCAACTTATAGAAAGTGGGTTACATGTATAGGTTTGATTATTTTGGTAAATAGCACATATACAAAATTGTAACCTATCTCATGCTCCTTGATAATGAAATGCTTTTTAAATATGTATCTATTGATGGTCTGTCAAATGATGCTTAACTCTTTGTCCCTGTTTGGGTGTATATTCTTCACACAGTCACAGCTCCAGATTGGATTGGCGTGACCATAACCTTGGGTCTTAACAAACCTTCTAATTGTCAATATTGTATTGACTTGCTTTTCTCTGGTCCAGCTATTGATATAGTTTAAAGGCTTTACTGAGAAAGAAGCCTGAGAGGGAAGTTTGAAATCCATGGTTGGTGAAATGTCTTTTTATCTTTGTGGCTTAATAACTGTCTCTTCTCAAGGGATTCTTTGCCATCTTGATCGCCTATTTTGATTATTTCCAGAGTGCCTCTATGTGGCATAGCATTAACTCTGCAGCATATGAGTAATGAAATATTTATATAATTCGGAAGTGTGAAATGGTAGGTTTAGTTTGAAAGTTCTACCTTATCAGCCCTGCCAGTCAACAGTGGAGAAAAGCTTCCTACATCTAAGGTTCAGCCAGACTGTGAGGGGGTAGAAATTCCTGCACCATCTGTAGTAACCGCAGCACACACACTCATGTTTGATCAGTGAACTGTCATCTTCCTGAATCCTTCACCAGGTCTTTAGTTTATCGCATTGCTGTGCTGAGACAGTGGTGCACTTGAAATGATGAATAAAACCCATAGGTGATTTTGGTGTGTAAATTTTTTGTTTAAGCCATGCAAAGATGGAATTATAGGACTGGATTTAAAGAAAATTGAGCATCCTGAATCAAAGCCATCATTGTCTTCCTGTTGAAATTATAATAAAATGCAGGTACTTACTACCATGGCCCACAGGCCCTGTGGTATCTGGCCTCTTCTTGCTTTTCAGCCCAATCTCATGCTACGCTGATACCAGCTATCATCACACTGTAGTCAACAGAAGGATATGGTGCTCTCAGACTGACTTTGTCTCGGCATCCTTGCCTTTCCACTACCCTTGTCTTGAATCTCTGCCTTCTCCCCATGCCTGGCTCCTCCTCATCTTTCACTCCACTTAAGGCTATACCAGCCTGGACACCTGCTGACACCTCAGGCTCCCCTCTGCCCATATCACAGGGCTGATTCTATCCTAACTGACACCGCTTTCCGGCTCCTGGATACAGGGGGCCTTGGCTCATTTTTGACAGTTTCCCCATTTGTAGCACTTTGCTTGTCACATGGAAAGTGCTCAGTGCACATTTGTTGAGTCAGTCAGTGAGTGGAACCTGGATAAGCCGAGGAAAGGCAGAGGTTCTAATATGGCTCCTTGCTCCTTCTGGAATAGGTGCTAAGCATTCCAGTGAGGCTTTAAAAATTCTGCTTGGATTTTGCTCATTCATGTCAACAGTTGCCATGGTTTGCTATTTCAGAGCTTTTCTCTTTTTTTTTTTAAACAAGTTTTGTGCTTTCAGACAGAGGCATCAATTTGATATCAAGTTAATATTATTTTGTTTTAAGTTCTATCCTCAAAGCAAAGTGAATGTTCAACTTGCCTGCATATCATCTATTGTACCAATGGATTTTCCAACAAAACATAAC
>VMDR010007974.1:0-38292 GCA_007922815.1 Macrotus californicus
GGTGGAGAGAGAGGGGGAAAAGGTACAGGGAATAAGAAGCATAAATGGTAGGTAGAAGATAGACAGGGGGAGGTTAAGAATATTGTAGGAAATGTAGAAGCCAGAGAACTCATATATATGACCCATGGACATGAACTAAAGAGGGGGAGTGTGGGGGGAAGGGGTGTGCAGGGAGGGGGGTGGGGGGAGGAGATGGGACAACTGTAATAGTATAATCAATAAAATATATTAAAAAAAAACCCAGAAAAGAACTAATTTTTTTTATATTCTAATAGTATCCGCACAGAGATTCAAGGAAGTATTGTATCAATAAAAACTGGATGGTATGAAGAAAAAAAGAAACAACGCACAACAAGAAAGAGCTCTTGAAAATTTATATATACATATATATATGGTCTGTCTAGAAGGTATGCAGTCATGTAATATGAAAAATGTAGACATTAATTGAAGAAGATCCATGATACAAGAAACATTGCACATAGGACAATGATGCCCCCATCCCCTTCAAAGTAGGCACCTTGGGACCTCACAGTTCTCCCAATTGCCACCAGCTACCCCATCATATTTTCCTGAATCTTTTCAACAGTCTGAAATCTCTTCCCTTTCAAAGGTGATTTTCATTTTGGGAAAAGCCAGAAGTCTCAGGGCACCAAATCTGGGCTGTAGGGGGGCCGAGTCATCTTGGTGACAGGATGTTTTGCCAAAAAACTGCACGAGACGTGATGCATGAGCGGGCATGTTGTTGCGATGAAGCTGCCAATCACCAGTTGCCCACAGATGCAGTGTTCTGAATCATCCAAATAGTTTCTGCGGAGGAATGTTGAACCTTAAGGCAAAATCTGATGCAGATTTGTTGCTTTACTCACTCAGTCACTCTGAATGCAACAGCCACACAGTACACATGTTCCATCAACAGCATCTACTGCCCCCACTGACTAGTGCAGTGAAGTCATCAACGTTCACACACGCACATTCCAGTCCACTCTCCTTGGCTACCAGGATACATCAATGTTGTGCAAACCATTCTCATTACGTTAACAATGGCTGGACTTTTTCCAGACAGACCTCGTGTGTATGTGTGTGTGTGTATGCTTTAAAAACAATAGAGGTTTAAAACATGAAAATAATTATGTTTTAAAAATAATAGGACATTTTCAAGTTAAGAAAATTTCTTGGAGAGTGAAAAAAAATGATGATGAGGTAGAAAATATGAGACATAAAGGAAGTTAAAAATTCAACAGATAGGAATTCCAGCAAAAACAGATTAAAATGGAGAAGTATTTAAATGTTACATAAGAAAATTCCCCATAAACAAAATTCATAAAGTCTCCATATTAAAAGAGTTCAATATGTGCCTCCAAAGTGAACATAAATATGACCCCCACTAAAGTACAATATTCTGACATTTTTGAACTGGGGGGTAAAGATCTAAAATCTTTCAGAGGGGAGTGGAATGTCTTCGGAATTCTCCACAGCAACACTGGGTGCTAGAAGTCACTGGAGACATGCTCCAAAGTGCTGAGAGCACACGGCTTTCAATCCGGAATTCCACATAGGCTGAACCACCCATTACAAGGGTGTAATAGGGACATGGGAGACGAACAAGCAGTCAGAAGAGTTACAGCTCACGCACCCTTCTTTAGGTGGTTATGTGGAGGGGATGCTCTGGACAAGCGTGGAAACGAAGTGTGAGAGAGAAAAACCTGAGCTAAGAAAAGAGAGAACCACATGCAGAAACCTATGGAAGGAAGTTACAGTGACAGAGGTCTGACAGGCCTGGACAGCCGCAGGCCAGACGAGTGGGTCAGAGGGCCTGGAAGGAGGAATCTGGGGCGAGAGGGAGACTGCATTAAGGAAAAGCTGCATAAACACGGGGGAAAGACAAAGGCAGTTAGGAACTGAGGGAAAGAAAAAGTGGTGTAAGAAAGGAAACGCAATCTGGTATCTATTGGCTCTATAGTGAATGATACTAACACAATTACACAAAACCCATGATTTACTAGTTTCTAACTTTTTGGGTCCATCTATAAACAAAGCACAGACAACTCGATTGGCCAGCTGGTAACAGAAGGGAAGTCAGACCAAACAGGAGGAAAATTCTATCTGCCTTTGTTGTCTGGAAGATGGAGGGGGCACGTGGAAAGGACCTGAGCCCAACCTCTACTACCAAGAGTGCCCCACTAACTCCAGCGGCCCAGGATACACGGCTCCCTCCTTCAGCACAAACAGGCACCTGCTGACCACCAGCGGCGTGATCATCAGCCCTGCCGTCCCGAGGAAGCCAACAGTGTGGCTGAGGCTGGAAGTGGATTCTTGCCTGAGCCTCCAGATGAGAGCCAGCCCAGCTGATACCTTGACTTCAGCTCCGTGATGCTGGGGGCAGAGAACCCAGCTTCCGACCCGCACAATTGTGAGGTAACTAACATGTGGACGTTGTTTCAAGCTGCCAAGTTTGCAATGACTTGTTATACAGCAGAAAACGAATACACCTGGTGTCTTTCCCCTCCCTGTCTGCCCCCAAAGTCTTACTTTGTTTAGGTCATAAGAAGTGTTCTGGCCTCGTGGATAATCTCTCAGACTGCAGGCAGGCAGACCTGGCTTAGAATTTTTCCTCTGTAAGGATTAGCAGTCCCAAACACAGTAAACATCCAACAAACAGAACTGTAATTATTGTTCTTATTCGTTCTTTGAGTCTCTGTTCAGCTCTCACTCCCTCAGGAAATGTTTCCCCGCCTCCCGGCCTCTCTCCTCTGGAAATTTCATCACACCCTCCCCTGCATTTTGTACTTGCTGTGCTAGTGCACGCTGTCCTGGCTAAATGCCCTCACCACACTGTTAGCTTCTTGAAGGGCAAAAGCCTTGTCTGTTCAGAGCCTGCCACGGCCCCTGTCATGAAGGAGCTCTGAGAATGTTTATGGAGAGGGAGCACGGAGGAACTTTCTAGAAGTCTGAGCCACCCAGTGAGGACTGCTCAGGGAGGGTGAGTTCTCTGTCCCAGTTAGGGATGCTGAAAGGGATCGACTTCATGACATCTTGGGTCTTTCTAGCCTAGCTTGTGTTTTGAAGCCAGGATTTGCCTCACAGAACCAAACGGGGAAAAGCTGGGAGGCAGGGGCCGAAGGGCGGGAGTCAAGTGCTCAGCTGGGCATTGATTTGTTCATTCAGTAATTTTAACGTTGTTAACTTTTGCAGTCCATCATTGGGAGGTGCTGAAAGAGAATTTGAAAAATATGTGGGATTTTGACAGCTGCTCCTGGAAGAGAAGCTTCCTGCAGGAGCCACATTGTGATCGAGACCTGACAGATCCCAGTTTTACAAGGAGCTGTCTCAAGACCGAGCAGGGGCTCTGAAGTGTGCCTTCGGCTAGGAGGGGGGAGGGATAGGGTGTCGCTGCTGCAGTGGTCTGGGGGAGAGAAAAGGTGAGAATGAGTACAATGGATCCTAGAAGGTCGGGGCTGGGAGCAAAGAGCCTTCCAGTTCTGTGCAGGGCTCTCGGACAGGAAAACGCACGTTTGTGGGTGAAAACAATCCACCACCCTGCAGAGGCAGCGAAAGGTGGATGCAGGATGGATCCTGGGCGCCCCTTGGTGGCCACAGTGAGTAACTACACCTGGTACCACACAGACACAAACAGTGCCCAGCTGACTTGAATGCTTCACTCAACTCAGGGCTGGGAGGACCCACTCTCCCACCCAGGAGGGCCACTTGTTGCAGTAAAAATGATTTGTGAGAATGCATGTGCCTGGGGTTGTGGGTGTGTTACTCAGCTGTGTAAGTACACATGTATAGGAGTGTATGAATGTGAGTGTGGGTGTGATGTGAGAGTATGTATGTTGGTGCCAGTGATCGGGCACATGTGTACTAGGTGTTAGTATGCAAGCATGTGATCGTGAGCACTGGTGCCAAAATGTGCATCTGTGTGTTTACATGTGTTATGTACCCACTGGTGTGACTGCTTGTGTCTGAGTGCATGTGTGTCCGTGTAACTTTTGGGGCCTTGGCTTTCTATTCTGTTACACATTGAAATAGTTAAGCATCATAATCTTATTGTTTGTTTAAAGTTTGCTCTTGGATGCAGGCCTGTTCCAGAATAGCTAGCAGATGCGAAAAGCATCCATTATGTATTTTTGCAATTAGCCGAAAACCCAAAAACTTTTCTTAAATAACAGACACAATTCTGTGGGTTGCTTATTGCTGGGAGCCACCTCCTTTCCCCAGTTTGCCTGAGCCGGCCCTGGGCCCAGTCCCACCCAGGCCAAGCCAGGGCGGGTTTGCAAACTGTCCTCAGTGGGATGGAAAAAACATTAAGGGTTCAGAATAGAACTCAAGGGACAGCTCACAGCGAGGAAGAAAAAGAGAATAAAGAGGGGGAGGCAGAGCAGCCTCCAAAATCTGAGACGCCTTTGTCAAAGTGACTCATCCAGCCTTGCAGTTACCCAGCATTCTAGTCTGGACCCAGCAAAACAGACACGACAAACCCACAGTCCTTTACCTGTTATTAAATCTATTTTCCCACCTTGTCTTTGCATACTCCTACTCCCGTTGCTCAGTACATGGACCCCCATACGCTCCGCGTACATGGGTCTCCCCACCCCTCACTCATCCTCACTGCCCCCCTTTTGTTAGCGCTGTATTCCTCTCCCAGAATACACCGCTCCTCTCTTCCAGTACAAACCAGGAACCCCATGACCACCAGCAAACTTTGTTCCAAGTGCCTGTCCCAGGCACTGGGGAGGGCACCTGGGAGGCAGAAACAGATGCTTAAGGAAACTTCTCCGTGTTTGGGTCCTTATGGGAAGGCACAGACTCTCATGATGTTCCTTAGCCTTTCCTCCCACTGTTCTGCGTCCTGGGTTATAAGAGGGCTGGAGCCAGCAGGGGTATCCAACCCGCGGCCCAAGATTTTGTGTGTGGCCCAACACAAAATCATTTAGATTTACTTAAAATCTTTTTTTTGTTCATCAGTTTTCATTAGTGTTTGTGTATTTAATGTGCGGCCCAAGACAACTCTTCTTCCAGTGTGGCCCAGAGATACAAAAGGATGGACACCCAGAGGATGTGGTTGGGGCTCCAGGTGGACTTCAGACTTGGAGAGCAACAACTTGAATAGGATGGTCCCAAACCATGGAGTCTCAGGGCTCAAAGACTCTAAAACACCCTGCCAAGTAGGCACCCAGGCTCTGCTGGCACACCTCCAGTGACAGGGAGCTCATCATGTCCTCAAGCAGCCCAGGTCGCTGCTGGGTAGCTCTGACTTTAAAAGGTCTTCCTCGCATTGTTTCCCCTGCACTGGCTCTGCCCTACAGCCAACACGGACCACACCTACTCCATCTCCCTTCCCAGGTCTGGAGATCGATGGGGGCCCCTGAGCTCTCATCTTTTAAGGCTGTGGCAGCCACTATGTGAGATGAAGTCAGCCCGCCTATGTCAAGTGGGCACTCACTGACGACTTCTTGAGAACATCTGCGATCTCCTTGCAGCACTTCTCCCTGCTCAACCCACGAGCTTCAAGGATGGCAGACTAGGCAACTGGCTAGTGAGCTTTCCTGTGTGTTGTCACCAATGTATCAAACACCAGGGACCATTAACTCTATGCTAGGCAAGAAGACATGATCCTTGGCCCACAAAGACGTGAGGCTAGGAGTTTCACAAATTGCACACATGTGGAACAGAGGAAATAAATGAGAAAATAAATGAGGGCTAACAGGCCAGCAAGGTGGGGCATTGGAAGTCACCTAAAATTGGGCTTTATTACAGGCAATCAGCAAGGGCTGCTAGAAAGACAGGAGACACACCTGATAAGGCCCAGAGACCTGGGTTCCAGTTCTAGACTCGCAACTAACGAGCTGTGAAGACCTTTAATTTAAACAAACAGAAAATACTTAGAATCAAGGCGTACTTAATTCAGCTGAAGTATGCAGATAGGCCAACTGACTTGAATTCTTTGGGCCTTGGTTTAATCACCCACAAAACAGGAGAATCACCATGTTAACCCACCTTGTTGGGAAAACTAAATGAGATCACAGGGGTAAAAAAGTTTGAGTGAAAGCGTTACAAGCACTATATAGAAACACAATACAGTTAAGAAACCACTGGATTTGTGCTGGTAAGCATGTTGAGGGCAAGGGTTGTGTATGACTGGTTGTTATATTCCTAATAAATCTGTCTCAAACACATTTTGAATAAATGACCAGCCAATTTTTTGTGTGACTGCATTATCTGAGTGCTGTTGTCATCTCCCGGTCTGGTGACAGACATTTGCAGAAGGAAGATGTAGATTTCTTGTAACAAACTCTCTGATCTCAGTCACAGGGTCAGCATCTCTGAAATTCGCTTGCTAGGTGACCAGTCAGCTAAATTAAGACAGCAGATCTTGCATGACTGTAATTACAGACTGTAACGATGCCTCCTCCACCTATTATGCATCTAGCTATTATCTCAGCAACTGGCCATAATCTGTGCATTGTCATAGAAAACAATGATTTAGTTGATGACTGTAAATTAAATAGCCACTTCCTTAAGTCAACTACACCACCTAAACTCAGAAATAGCTATCAAATAACTCAAACCACAAGTTAAGGATCAATGAAAATAGATGGCGTGAAGGAGTCACATTCCTGAAATCTATTTTCACCAACAAAATACTTATGGGAAGAAACGGGAATGTGGTCTGTAACCATGAAGACTTTGGGCAGGTTAAGGAATGGTGTTTGGTGGGAGTGACTATGGGGAGAATTAAAGTGGGCTCTCCCAAGAGCCATCACGTATGAAGAACTAGACTGAACCAGCCCTTGCTTTTCTGTTCAACTGGTTTTACTCTCCCTGCCCTCATCGTGTCCCATCCCATCCCCTAAACTTCTGAATCTTCCATTAGCACACAGTAGCAGCAGCCGCCAGCACAGATCCAGACCTAAGTGAAGACCCTCAGCAGAGGAAGAAATATGGAGTCTCTGCTTTCTAGCGCATCTGACCCCAGCGGGATTTCAATGCAGCTATTTTAACTTGGTTGCTCTGATGTGGGAATATTCTGACCCAATCTGAAAGCCATTGAACTTGAGCATTTTCCCTCCAAATAATGTGTCCATCTTGACCACTATTCCAGTTGAGGACAGAGGAGCGATATTGCCTGCTGAGCCTGTTACCTGTTCCTTAAAAAGTAAAAAGGTTTCCATTTTGACAAGGCCATTGTGATGCGGCCTCATCACAACCGCAGACGCAGACGCTCTGGTCCTTGAATAACACTTCATTCAATACCACGTAGTTGTAACGTTGGAACTTGACTCTCGTTTTTATCGCTTAGCCCATGTGAAAGTTGACTCCATTATACATCATTTCACTTAAAGTTATGTGAGGACTTACTGTTCGAAACTAATGGACACCCTAGGGTGAGCCATGCACGGTGGCTCCATGCTTCCAAGCACTACCTGTTGAACTAACTCAGTGTTTTCGCCTCTGGCTCTGGAAGCCCTTGGAGCCAGGTGGCTGTGAGAGGGCCAGCTCTGCCCGAGTCCTCAAAGGACTACAAGCGTCTACAAACTAGCAAAAGGAAACGCACTCAGTTGAGGGCTTCTCTTGAAAGTCCATCTTCCGTCCACTGTATCAATTTCCCCCCTTAATTGATTATTTCTAGAGAGATGGGAAGGGAGGGAGAGAAGGAAACATCTACGTGTGAGAGATTCATCAATCGGTTGAAAGCAGGGGGTGCTAGCCTGCAACCCAGGCACGTGTCCCCATGGGGAATCGAACCAGTGACCCTTTGGTTTGCAGTCCAGTGCTCAATCCACTGAGCCACACTAGCCAGGGCTCCCTTAATGTCTTAGAAGCAGATACTGAGAGTACATTTCTTCCAGGAAGCCTTCTAACACTTAGTATTGATATATGAGCATTCCTTAAAGCTCATCTACATGGCTTTATTTGAATTTTACTTCCTCTTTTTAAATGTGATTAGTCAACCAAATGGGAATACATATGCTATTTATGTGGTATGCTGCTTAGCTGCTTGATTCTGCCGTGCAGAAGCCAGTTCTTAAGGTTTGCTTCCATTATCTACCTGTAGGGTGGAATGCAGTAGTAGCCCTGCAGATGCCTTCCCTCTGGTTGGTTAAGGCGTCAAAGGCCAGTGTTAGGAAGTTGCATAGTTACCTGAAAATGTATCATAAGCAGAAAACAATTTTCTGTGGCTGAAAGAACCACACCTGGAGAAGTGCTGCTCTGTAACCTTATCTCCCTAAATAGTAGAGAGTAACTAAGCCCTCTTCTCCTACACCAGGGCCTTATGAGGACAAAGTCATGGAAGAAAAGCCTCTTTGGAAAACAGTGACCCAAGAGAAGCAGGCTCTGCTCTAATGAATGGGGACAGCCGGGATCCCATCAAGTCTGAGCAGAAGAGCCTGCAGTTGGTATGGCTGACATAGGGTATAGGGTGGGTAGCCAGAAATTCAACTTTGTCCTTCGGCTCTTGACCTGCAGAACTTCACTGAGGTCCAGACTACCATCACAATCACAATAACCACACCCATTCAAAGGAACATGGACCTGGATCCAAGAGAGTTCTTACATTGGAGTCCGCGATGAGGGAAAGAAGGGATAGATTAGAACCATTTTTACCTTTTTCCTTTGTTACACAGTAAATGAGCTTCATTTCTTTCTTTCATTAAAAAAGTACTGAGACTGAAGGACCACTTGCTTTAGCCGAAGTATGCATGTAGGCTGGGGAGAAGTGTGGCAGACTACATAAGAATGACTGAAGTTAGCCAGCATAAGACATCTGAAGGTCTGTCTGCATCAGAGTGTTAGATTTTGATAGAAATTTCCTGGAAGGCAGAGAATGCATTTGCAGCTCTGTGTTTGGTGCAGTTAATGTGTGTTTGAAGATGAAAGACCAAACCTCCAGGGAAAAGATGCTGACCTAGTCTGGCCAATACTTTCAGCCACTATTAACTACAGGGACCACTGAAATGTCAGACAACCACTTAAATTACATGGACAAAGCCACAAACCCACAAAAGACACCACCGCATCCTGAGACAGACACACTGCTTGCCTGCTGCCAATTTCCCCCTCAAAGAGACAAGGAATTGATGCTGCAGGCTGGTAATGCAACAGGCTGCTTGTGCCTCACTCCAGATTACTTCTTGGAGGACTGGGATCGAGTCATGCTTTCTGCTTAATTCGAGACACACAAATATAACACACAGAGGAGAAAATTCTCCTGGATCCTGAACTCTGCTTTTGCTATGTAAGGACCCACGTGCTAAATCTTCAATATACTTGAGAGGACAGAAATCTAAACCAGCAAACAACAAAGGCCATAGCACAAAATTTATTGGGATTATTTACTAAATATATATCCAGCATCACTGAAGGGAAATAATGTAGTTTTTTTTTTTTTTTTTTAAATAGCAAAGCTTCCACTGGAGTCTTTCAAGAAAGTAAAAAACTTCTTGGTGACTGTATCTTTAACAAATGGAATGACCTAACTAGTAAAGTTAGATGTGTCTCAATCAGCTCCTAAACTCAATATTGCTAACATGTTTTTCTACTTAAAAAGCAAACAAAAAGCAGAGCTTCATAATTTAGTAATTATGCCACAGAAAGATATTTGATGAAAGTAAGCAAAGCACCTAGTCTCAACAGTCTTCTTAAAATCCTTAAATTAAGGTTGCTTTCACAATACCAAAATAAATATTTAGATCCCCATCTGATGCGTTTCTTCACTTATGTGAGTAGGAATGCACTCAAAATCTTAAGTCTTTATTTACTCTTGCTCCATACTACAACTGCTTAATTAAATTACCCAGTACAGAGGGCTGGACTGGCTGGACCAAATCACTAGATAAGAATTCATTACAATCTCTTCCGAGAAACCAAGATAACATCAATGCAAATTTTGGTGGCTAATGTGTTATATAGCACTTTTGAATACTTTTGTTTTTATAACAGCAAGTATGTTTGAAAATTCATCATTAATAAGTGAATTTCATAATACACATAGAAATAAATAAATCTGTTATAAAACAGGAGTGGGCAAAACTGGGTTTACAGTTGTATGTGAAAGAGTTAATAAAGCTACTGTAATAATCATAACCTGCATGTCTTTTTCCATACAAACAACTGTAAACCTACTTTAGCCCCACCCCTGTATAAGAATATCTATAAATTGTCCTTATTATTCCCAATGGCTTTAAATAAAAAAATTTAACCATATTAATAATTATTCAAAGTCAAAATTTTTGCTTAATTTAACCCTGCATACCAAGCAGCGTGTGTGCTGAAGATGAGAAGCATTTTAAGAAGTCTCATAATAAGAAACTTAAATATCACTTTGCATTGGTGATGACAGACAAAAAAGGAGAAAATAAACTTCTCAGAAATTTTTAAGGGAAGAATAGATTTAAGAAAAAATTTCTTTGGACTCTATAGCCCTTTTTATTCTATACCTTTCCACACTTAAACATGATGCCAAAAAAAGAATTTACTGAATAAAAGTAGCCAGGAAGGGAATCAAATTACAAGATATATTTATTATTTTTCTGACCAAAGTGCAGTGATTTTTTAAAATCTTCTTAAACAAACAACTATGAAAAAAATATTCAAAAAAATAAAATACAAATGGGAAATTTAATCATTAGATTTCTTCTACTTTATTCTAACATTATTTAGTCTGGAAAGCAAATCAAAAAAACTCATTTTACCATAAATCTAGTACATGCATTTTCAAGATTCCACTGCTAGGAATTTTGTTGAGATCAACTTAATCACTAATAACACCATATAATAGAGCACAAGGAACACACGTCATTAGGAGTGACCCTTGCCCCTTATCCTCAGATTTATGTCAGAAGAAAGCTGACGATTCTGTCAGGCTCTGAACCCCCAGTTCCCCCGTCCCAACCCCTGGAAGCAGAAACTATGACCTGTCACACGGCTTTGTACAAGCTGTAGGAAAATGTAACCTAAGTTTTCTTACCTTCCTATAGGATACGGCCAGTTACTTGATAAATACTAGAACACTTCTAGCAATTCATTTTATGAATTTGTTTACCAAACATATTATGCAAGAACTCACTACACAAAGAGTTCCTTTGGAATTTGGTCCACAAATCTACTTAACAGGTTGGAAATTCAAAACCTGCAAGAAAAAGAGGAAATGAGGAATCCCTAGTTCTGACACATTGTAATTACTAAAGGGATATACACATACCAAAAAGTTTTGCTCACAGGAGGCACAAACTATAAAAGGGATTTTCTTATTGAATAAAAACAAAGAACTAGCTAATGCCCTTCTTTGTTTTGTGAGCACCATAGCTAAGATGAAATTAGACCCAAATTCACTCTCTATTCCTGTGACCAAACAAAAAAAAGAAGATAAAAATTTTAATGCGTCTTACATACTTTGTGGCCATTAATTGTGACGTAATTATGAAACATTAAAATTGACTTAAAAAGAGATTGTGATAGCAGCTATCAAAGCAATATTGCAAGCATGATTTCAAGGATGCTTTCAGGTCTAGAGTTAGCCTTCTTTGTCAAAAATCTTCACAACTTCATCAAAAACCTATAAAGGAAAAAAAGAGTAATAATTTTAGAAAGAGATATTGTTAAAATACCATATATAGCCTTAAAATGTATTAATTTTATATTAATTTCCAAAATAGATCATTAAAAAACACATTAGGATTTCTCAGTTTCGTCTATTTTACTTTAGACAGTAACATAACACCATAAATAATACATATAAAATTATGAAAAGGTTGCATTCAATTTTATTAGTGTTCTTAGGACAAAACAAAACTTCTTGATCAGCTACCAAGAACTGATACAATAGAAGTGGCTTATCTTCCTAGTTCTGATTCTGAAACACTTAAGTTTTCTGATGTATTACCTCACCACTGTAGAAAGTGGCAATGGATAAAAAGCCAAAAACGACTACATAATAAAAAAGAAAGATCCAGAGGAAGAAGATTCAGGAAATCAGGAAAAGACTGGGTGAATTAAAAAGCACTAGAAAGAGTCGCTGGGCACTGAGGGCTTGCAAATCACAGTTGAGAGACAGCCGACTCATGAGGGAGAGAGCAGTACTGAGTCACAGAAACCCTGCAGCTCCGGAGCTGTGTGCTCTGCCACAGAAAAGAAGGCAGCCTGGGGCTCCTGAGCTACAAGACTTGCCATTTACATTTAGATTTTTAAAAAATGATCATGGCCCAAATCATAATCTCAAAGTGCCAATTTTCTAGTGTTTAAGAAATGAGGTTTGGAATTAATAAACCTCCCGCTTCTTAACAAGTCTAAAGTTGTAAAATCCATTTTAGACTCTACTCAAAAAGAAGAAAAAGCCTAATTTTTCATTTGGTCTCCAGTGTCTTGAAAAGCAAATTATTCTGTCATAGTATTCTTTTTTCCTGCCTAACCCCTCCATCACATTTTTACTTGACTTTTTTTTAAGGCAGGCTAGAGATACTCACTTCATCAACAGATTTAGAAGCATCTATTTTCTTGACTTTCCCCATTTCTTCATATAAGTCAATAATTGGCTTTGTTGACTGAAGGTAGGTTTGAATTCTGCACAAAAGGAAATATTGCAAGGTTCTAAGTATCTATCCATCCCCCCCCACCCCGCTGCCCCCCCGCCGCTGTTACAGGATAGCTTCGAGGAAAACACTGGATCTGACTCAACCGATTCCCTTACCATCATCTTAGGTAAGCCATTTCACACACTTAAGCATGGAGTTTCCTTTTTCTGCACCAAATGAGGCAAGTGCTCAGCCTGCTACTCAAGCTGCAAACTGAGACTAAGGTGGCTATCGTACAGAAACCGCACAGCACCTCTTTTCCAGGCTCTCTCTGTTGTCGTCGCTCCTTCCACTGCTCTTTCCCCTCTCAAGACACCGCTCAATGCAGATCTGAAAAGGTCAATAAATCAAAAGTTATTTTGAAAAGGACAAAATAAAAAGGAGACACATGAATCTGCCATCCTTTTAACCTGAAAAGAGAATAAAAGTTTTAAGAGTTAAAGAAAAAACCTACATTAAACCAAATGTGTCTAATTCATTAATCAACATATAAAGTCCTTTTAAATTTAAACATGTGGTTCAATTTATATAAACTAGGTTAAATAAGTACAGAGCGAAATAAGAATTCATTCATGACTCAGTTTTTCCTGCGTATTTGTTTTCAAACCGCAATAAAAAGATCTGTATGCGTATGGTTCCAGCTAGGATATATTATTATTAACTTATTAGGTATGAATTACAGGCCTCAAACTTTGTTCTATTTTTGCTTATTTTTCAATAATTCCATAAATATCCAAATATTTAAAAATCAACATATTTGCATTGTAATAAAGTACCCCTTTTTAATTGTGAATAAACATTCCTTGGTTATAAAGCTATGGTAACATTCTAAAGTTAACTTTGAAGAGTAAGTGAAAACATATTTTTGGGGGCTGGAAGAAGACAGTTACATTTTAAAACAACTCAAAGGGTTCAGCAAGTCCCTCCAACCAGAGGACATTTGCAATTCAACCAGCCAATTTCCTTCAAGGCAGTACTTCAGATTTTTTCTTTTTTAAGAGAGAGAGGGGAAAGGAGGGAGAAAAAGGAGAGAACATTGATGTGAGAGAAGGACACTGACAGGCTGCCTCTCTTACACTCCCAACCACCAGCAACCTGGGCATGTGCCCCCACTGGGAATCAACCAGAGGCAGCCCTTCGCCTTGTGGATGACGCCCAGCCAACTGAGTCACACTGGTCAGGGCAGTACTTCAGATTCTTACTCCTTCAGGCTGTTGGCATTAATTTAATGAAGTTTACAGGTGTAAAGCAGTCAGGCCTTTTAACTGAATGACTCCAAGAAATTAATTTAGTTATTCAAAAGTATGTCTAAGTATGTTATTAAAAGTGCCAGCAAGAAAAAGAATGCTTTCCTGCTTTTTTTCCCCAAGATCATTTTACTGAGAAGACAAATCAGCTATCTTAAATGTTTCTGTAAAATAGAAACTTTACTCAACTTCCCAGAAATGTGCGCTTCTTTTCCTGTAAACAACGATCCTAAGGCAAGGTACTCTCTGATAACAGCTCATATCTAAGAAGTAATAGGGGGCAGCTTTATCAGCTAACATTATTGCACAAGTCAATTCCTGCTTAAAAACAACACAAAACAAATTGTTCTTTTGAAAAAAGAAAAAGCAAATTTTAGGTCCACAATGTTTCTGATGCCATTAAATATGTGGCACTCCAATGGCAAAACAGTGCTGTTGTGTCCCTCCGATGTTCCAATTCAGAAATGCCACCGCCAACATAAATGGAAGTGTCAGTAGGCAGGCACTTTGGCCCTGGCTGGTGAGGCTTGGCTGGTTGGAGCATCATCTTGCATTCCAAAAGGTTGGGCACAAATGGGAGGCAACCAACTGATGTTTCTTTCTCACATTAATGTCTCTCTCTCTCTCCCTTCCTCTTTCTCTAAAATCAATAAACATACATATTTTTTAAAAGCCACTTTGTATTTCCGTATAGTTGACCATCAAGTTGCTTAAAACCCATCTGGGCAGGTGACAATGTGCATTACCTCATTATTACAATCAAAAAACAGAACGAAAGCTACATCTGCCTTCCCATCCATGGTCTTGTTCCAACCTTGAAGGTTGTCTTGATTTCTTGGAAACCCATCAATCAAGAATTTATTCTTCTGAGCATTGGCAGCCATTGTCTGATCCATTTCCTAAAGGAAAAGGAAGATTTAGGGTCAACACAACATTAACAAAATTCAATTTCTTGAGCACGCTAGTAGATATGCTGGTGCTTGTATCATTATTATTCTTTAAACCCTAGGTAAAGTGCGAGGGATGCATAGGAAAAAAGGACTTAAAAGAAAATGACCCAATGTATTAACAAGGTTGCTGATGGAATTATGGACGTGTACCCTTCCCCCATTTTATGGGCATACACATTTTTTATAGTTTCTAAATTTTCTATAGTAAGCATGTATTGCTTTAACATGCACATTCACAAAGTCATAAACAGCGAAAGAGAAAAATAAGTATTAACCAACATCTTTGCTTCAGCCACTAGAGACCCTATCCTGTCTTCCCCTTCCTCTTCCCACATCATTTTGCTGTGGTGGGAAGTATGTATGCTGCCTCTAAAGGCACTCAGATTCTGTCCAATTGCAAAAAGCTCTGGAAAAATATAACAGACTGCTGGCATTAATTGTAAGTGTAGAAGTCAATATTCTTTTTTTTCCTTTTAGCTGAAGCTAATTAACCCTAACTGCCACTCACTGGCTACCCCCACTCACAGGCAGCAAAGAAAACAACACCTTCAGAGAGACAGGAAAGAGAAGCACATTTCACCGTTCTCTTCCAAAGTCCAAATTCAAGTAAAATGTGAGAATATGTGAATGGGAGATGCAGATCTCTAATCTCCGAATCCTTACCACACCAAACACCATGGGATAAACACAGATGCATGACTTGGAAAAACTCCAGAGGAGCCTCCATTCCGATGCAAACCAATCTCTGGTCCCGTAAATGCTCAAACTGTTTTCTAGTTCCTCAAGCACAGCAGCTGTCAGGACTCCCGATTCCTTTATCTGAGGGCTGGCTTATTCTAGCATCTAGCTTCTCCAACTCTCACAAAATTTCCACAGCATGCTTTTGTGCCCCTGCTACAACATTCCTACACCAGTTATGACAGTGGAAGATATATGAAGAGGTACATCAATATTCTACTCAGTCAACATACATCTACCCAGGGCTAACCCTCAGGGGACATGAAGAGCAAGGACATGGCCCCTGGGGAGCTCCCAGTCCAGTGGATAACAAGTAGGTAATTAAATGTGCTAAGTTCTCTGATGAGGTCGCTATGATAAAACAAAGAAGCAAGCACAAACTACCTGGGAAACCCAGAAGCTTTACCTAAGAGGTGGCAGCAGAACTGAACCCCGAATAGTGAAGTGGCAGGCAGACAGGGATCCAAGTGCTTCAGACAGTGCAAACTGCACGTAGAAAAGGCTCAGAAATGAGAAGGTGTACAGCTCTGATGAGTCTGAAGTAAGCTGGTACAGCTGAATCTTAGGATATGTATATAGAATGGTAAGAGATGTGGCTAGAAAGTATGAGGGGCAAGATTAATGAAGAACTTGTTATGCCACACAGAGGATTCGGTTTTTATTCTGGAAGCAATACAGGATCACTAAGGAACTTTAAGCAAAGAAGCGTATGCTCACATCACCTTTCAGGGGGGAAAAAAGTCACCCTGACTGCACCATGAAGGATGTATTAGAAAGGGACAAGAATGATTTAGGCAAAAAGACTAAGAGGAAGCTCTAGTGATAGTCAAGAAGAAAAGAGGGTCTAAATTAAGGTGACAGTTATAATAAAGAAAAGAGACGAAACAGAAGAGGATTAAGAGAAAGATAAATGGAAGGATCTGCTCACTGAATGAAAGTGAGGCAGACATGGAAAATACAGCATGAAACCCAGACTTCTGGCCTGGGCAGCTGGGTAGATGACATGGTAGACCCATTAAGCAGGACAGGAAATAACGGTGATCCCATTTTAGATGATACATTCAGTCTCTGACATGGTGATTTCAAGACACTTGTAAGACACACCCATGGATGCCTAGTAGTTGGTTAGAAATGTAGGTGTGCAGCTCAGAAAACAAAAGCATAGCACAGCTCCAGATTCTGGCACCAGTAGCATATGGACAGCCTTAGGCATGGCTAAAACCATCCAGCAACAAATACATAAAATGACAGGAGAACCCAGGATAAAACCCTGAGAAATATATGGTTTAGGAAACTTGCAGAAGAAGATTTATCAAAGGAGACTTGAGAAACAGTAGTCACTGAAGTAGGAAGAGAATCAAGAAAAATGGTGCCACAGAGAACAAAGAAGGAATGAGTTTCAAAAAGACAGTGAGCAGAGTTAAATGCTACAAGAAAAATGACAAAAATATCCCCTGTGTTTGATATGGATTATTGGTAACACCAGCAAGAAGAGTTTCAATGAAGATGGACATAGAACCTGACTGCAAAGGGTTACGAGTAGAAAGTGGGAAAGTAAAAAATGTAGACTGGTCTTTCACGATGCTTAGCTATAAAGTGGAGAAAGAGCATTACATCCACAGGATAAGGAGATTTATTACCCTGGAATGGAAGTAGGTTATTCCAATATCTGAGACAAGAGGTAAGAGTGTATGTGAATAAGCTACTCTTCATCCTCAAGTTTCTCTGATTCCATCCAGATGCTCACATATCTCTTTCCCATTGAGTTTCAACTATTCCTTGCCATTTTTGCATTTCTCCTCAACTGTTTCTTACATGTGAAAATACTCATTAATGACTAGAAGTGGAAAGTTATGAAAATGCGTCTATTTTTAAGACGGGAAATATTTTACTTTGATAGCTGTTAATCTTAGCATTTCATACTGAAGATGGCGATGCATACACCAGAAAAGGAGATACCAAGACTGAGAGAATGGCAGCAACAGGAAGGTCATAGAAGACAGGGATAAAGGGAGGGAGGAGGAGGGAGGAAGGAAGTTTACAAAAGAACAGAAAAGGGAAAGGAGGAGTGGGAGGAAAAAGAGGGGAACAAGAAAAAGAAGAAATGAATGGAAAAGAGATCATCAAGTAAACACATATGAACGTTAAGCTGATCCCAGACCAAAGTAAAGAATGCTTGGTACTGTCCAATTTCTTCCCACGTGGAAATGGAGTTCCCACTCCTAAACACCATGATCATCTTCCACAGAGAAATTCAATACTCGCATTCTTCTCATTACTTGAAAGGCAGATTTAAATTCTCATTTCCTCAATGGTTTAAATTGGTTGGCATTCACACTCCTTACCCTCTTTAACAAACTGATGGTTATCTCAACTGGCACAATCCTTCCATCTTTAATGCATTTTTCAATGAGTTCACCATACTGTGAATCTGGGTTTTTCCTTTCATCACGAAGAAGTTCTCCTGCAGAAAGGTGTGTGTAGCCATATTTCTGAAAGAAACAACAAATAGGAAAAAAATTAGAATAGTTAACCCAGTAGGACTATTGGTTTTCTCTCTTCATTTTAATTTCTATACTCTATTTTTTCTTACAATAAAAAAGCTTTGCTTACATAATGAATAATTTAAAAATCTAGCCCTGGCTGGTGTGGCTCAGTAGATTGAGTGCCAGCCTGCAAACCAAAGGGTCACTGGTTCGATTCCCAATTGGGGCATATGCCTGGGTTGTGGGCCAGGTCCCCAGTGGGGGGCAAACAAGAGGCAACCACACATTGATGTTTCTATCCTTCTTTCTCCTCCTTTCCCCTCTCTCTAAAAGTAAATAAATACAATCTTTAAAAAAAAAAAAGAGAGGTTTCATGCAATCTCTCAGTTTGCTTAAAAAACATCCTTTACCTAAATAGGGCATGGTAACTGTAATGTTCACAAACTGTGAAATTCTCCCAAAATTTATCTAATTATTGAAAGCATTAACATCTCATTATATTCCTTCAGAAACACAATCAACATTTAAGTGTTATTAACATTCAAAGAAGTGCCTAACAAATATCTGTAAGATTCAAGGCAGTCCTGGCCAGTGTGCCTCAGTGGACTGAGCACTGGCCTGTGAGCCAAAGGGTAGCTGGTTCGATTCCTGGTTAGGGCACATGTCTGGGTTGCAGGCCTGGTCCCCAGAGCGGGGTGTGCATGAGAGGCAACCGCACATGATGTTTCTCTCTCTCTCTTTCTCTCTCCCTACCCCTCTATCTAAAAATAAATAAATAAAATCTTTAAAAAAAATTCAAGGCAAAAAAACCCCCAAAATCTTACCACTGTTGGCTGTACCCACCTTCTTTAAAGTTTGCTTCCCCTTCCTTAAACTCAACATGTCTAAATTGAACTCATCAGCATTTACACAACCCCCATTCTTCTGTTTTGTTACCTTTCTCAGTAAACAGCACACAATCAAAAAGTATCTTACCGAGTGTTACTGTCTCTCCACCTAATAAACCAGCATCTTCCTTCCTACTCTCCAAAGTCCGTTTCCTACTTCTCTAGTGAGGTCTCATATTAGAATGGGAACACAGTTACCTATTTTATAAATTAGAGGGATAATTAAATGAGACAATATATGGAAATTGCATACCAGAGAGCCTGACATATAGTAGGGGATAAAAGCCATCAATTACCTCTTTGCCATCATGAAAATATTTATCTTAAATAATCCAGAAGCATTTTTACATTTTATACATACCATTTTTATATTTTAACACATTGCGTTCCACGTAGAAATCTCTAAGACATACGCCAGGGACCGCACGTTTTTGGGCAAACTGCACGTTATTTAAATCATCATAACTACAGATCATCTCCGGAATCGTCAAAACAGTCACCCGCATCTTCGATCTCACTGGGAATATCTGATAAATTATTGTTAAGTACTTCCGGAAGTGTATCAGTTTCATTGGTTTCCTTCCTTTTTCTAAGAGGGGGCATTTCTAAAAGCGCCAGGAACTTGAAGACGAAGACTATTCGAATGACCAAAATACAATGTAACTGCAATGCTTTATGGGTTCGTGCGATTATATAGTTTTTCGTAGATTGACCTGCACGGTTTCCACCAATGAGATCGCTTCATTCGATGTGGACAAGACAGTGTGTTGACATCTAAGATCCATAACAGATGGCGCGTGAAAAACGAGAAAACTCGTGAGCAGTCCTTAACAGATGGCGTGCGAACACATGAAAACTCATGAGCGGTACGCAATGTGTTAATATGTGTATGTATATATTCACTTTAGTGGTTTTGATAGACTAATGAAGGGGTTTAAGTGAGATAATAGATATGAATATCCTATGAAAGATCAATAAGTATAATATGATGACTGTGATAATCATTATTTTTAAGGACTTATATATGATGTATTAGGTCATAGGTCACAGTATAGGGTAACTGAGCTAAGCCATATAAGATGCTATGGTGTTGTTCTGCCATTTCCCCAAGGTCAGAATGAGAATACAATATAGAGTTAAGAAATAATTCTGAATATTGAAAAGCTTCCTCTACATGAACTTGTACATTCCCTTCATTTCAATCAAAAGAATCATAAAATCTATTTTTAAAATGTTTTTACTCTCAAACATGAGCACACTCAGAACCATATCCAATGTTCAGTTAAAACAATCATCTCATCCCAAATTCTTAAGACTCCCAAAGTGGGTTTTATTTCTTATCCATAGTAAGTGTACAATAAATATTTGATAAATCTTATCTTTAATTTCAATGTTAAGTTTTAAGTCAGTCCATATACCTACCCCCTTTTAAAGTAGCATTCAATTACACACTTTCCAAAAACTCTTTCAATTACCTAAGCTATGGTGAATTTTCTCTTTTTTGGATTGCAGAAGCCATACATTCTCTACCCCTTTATCTATTTCCAAAAATTGTTAACTAAACTTGTTCCTGCTCCCTAAAGTAAGGTAGTCAGCAAGGGAAAACAAACTCTAAACAGTTTATCTGCTGACTAAAATTGGGCATAAAGCTTGATGAGAATAAACAAAAACTGTAGCTTCATACATGACTCTCAATCATGTAGTTCCTTCCATTAGAAGAAATGACCACAAGTGTATTTAGTTGTTGTAATAGGCCTTTAAAAAATCCCTATCATTTATAGAAAATGGAAATAAATATGAAAGTGTTTAATTATTTAAACTGTTATGCTGAAATTATTTCCACACCACACCATTTTTAAATGCCTATTTTGATCACCAAGTATAAGCACACTTTTGAAAGATGGATGTAGAAAAGACTATAAACAATGAGGTGTGACCTGCTTTCCCATTTATTGTATACAATCTTTAAAAAGCATTTTGCATGTACTGTCCACAAAATTTGACAGCAGCTTTACTTCCCACTGCTTACTTGGGCTCCTGCTTGGAAGTCTAAGCTTGCAGGATGCTCTCACTGGTCTAGAAATCACAGCGCATGGTAATACTGAACAAATGCAAAGACAAACGGCACTCAACAATGGCAAATGCTCTGTGAAACACCAACAGTACAATTGCTCTGCAGGGACTGCCTCTGCTGTAGTAAACAGAGACAGCTGAAAGCACATCTTAATAAACCTGTAATAAACATTCTAACTTAGAAATGAGAATACACACTGTTTGTTTCCTGACATTGCAGAACTCAAATGTGCAAACTTTATTTTGCATTAAAATGGGTTTTGGTATATCACTTTTTTAAAGAGAAACTAGTTTGTGAACTGTAGAGGTATACAAATGATATTTTAAAAAATAATTAATTTGTCAAGAAAGAAAACAACCTGATCTGCAAAGCCCAAAAACAACCCAAGGAAATTAATATAATCACACCAAACCTTTACCTGTGTCTATTTCTCACCCACATTCCATTTTAAAATATATCTTCCTATCAGTTACTTTTTTATACTATATTTTTCTTAAGGATTTTGTGGAAGCTTCTTACCACAAAGTTTCTACAGCAAAAAAGCAACTATCACTTACATATTAGTTATTATGGTATTTTAGTAATAGCTACACTTAAAAAAGCTTGTTCTCAAAGCATTTTGCTGTCATTAAGAAGTCAATGATTGCAATTTTGAGGAAAGCAAGACTGGATATGTCCTAGGCTTAATCAAAACTTTTTCACATTCTCTGAAATGTCCTACCAATTAAAATCTAGTGGGTCACTAACTCCAGTCTTAAGAGCAATATTCAAAACCACAGCTGGTTATAAATACCATAAACTACAATAACTACAATTACAAGCTACTGTTCAACTAAAAATAGTTTTCTAGTGACAAATGTATAAACAATTCATTTGGCGTAACTGTCCTACTGTTTTACTTTATTTTCTTTCTTAAGTTAAAAAACAACTCTAACATTTATGAATCCACCACAAAGATCTGGAGGGAGGAAAAAAGCACAATGTCCTCAACAAGCACAAAATGGCACTCTATGTCACTACTATGAGGCAAATGTTGACAATACTATGATATCAAATCTCAAATCACCTTGATCAACTTCTCTCACTTCCTAGCAACTATCTTTCCTTCTTTCTAAATCTAGGTAATGTGGTTATGTGTGAAGAAAAACAATCAAACAAAAACAACAACAAATAAAGAGTTCAAGGTAAATGGCAAGTCCTTGGAGGCAAGAAGAGATCCAGATGCCTGGCACCTCCTCCTGCTAGGGTGGCAATTAGAAAGTGCCACTGCACTGCTACTGAGCCTTGCATTGCATTAGAGGGAATGCCGCAGGGATATGAGACACAAATATGTTTTTAAAATAAACCAGAAAGGAAGAAGGAGAACTGTCAACATTTGCATATGACATGATACTGTATATAGAGAACCCTAAAGATTCCACCAAAAAAACCCCAAACTACTAGAACAGATAAATGAATTCAGTAAAGTAGCTAAATATAAAATAAATATCCAGAAATCAGTTGCATTTTTATACATCAATAATGAACTATGAGAAAGGGAAGCTAAGAAAACAATCCCATTTCAATTGCATCAAAAAATACTGAGGAATAAATTTAACCAAGGATGTGAGACCTGTACTTGGAAAATTATAAGATATTGAGGAAAGAAAATGAAGAAGATACAAATAAGGGGAAGCATATACCATATTCATGGATAGGAAGAATTAACATCATTAAAATGTCCACATCACCCAAAAGCCATCCACAGAATCAATGCAATTCCTATCAAGATACCAATGACATATTTCACAGACTAGCACAAATGTTACAAAAATTTATATGGAACTGTTACTGAACAAAGTGGGATTTGACTGCCTGCCACTGTACACACGCATAACACAAAGACTGATGGGGAAGGAAAAAGGTCTTTATTAAATGTTGCCCAATTTTGGAGGAAGCTGGGAACTTCCTGGCTCCAGGCCAATATCTTCCATAAAACACAGAAATAAGCCAGCTACCCCCAGAACCAGAGTCAGTGTCCAGACACCCCGTTCCATTCTCATTTGTCCTCCTGGGGCCAAACACTGTTAACATGAATGGCGACGGCTCTCCATCAGGCTCTCTCTACCTGGGGTGCATACTTGTGGGGCCAGCATTGCCATTGCCTTGCCACAGCTTCTTCCCCTTGCCTGGGCCACAGCGAGATCACGGCAGCTGGTTGTGCAGTGGCTGTGTCCATGGGGAACCCCCAGCACCTGGAGCTGCTCGCACTACCAAGGCCAGCAAGCGTTCTGGTCTGTACGATCATGAGCTGAGAAGAGGTTCAGTCCAGGACCCAGGCTGTGCAGCATGGAGCCACAGCATCCCGTGGGTTGCCACTAGCAAGGCACACAGGCCAGTGTGGGACTCAGCCTACATGAGCCAGTTCCTGACCCAGCAAGTAAGGGCAAGGAAAAAAACCAATGAGTCTGCACATTCAATTCCATTTAAAATTCTGGACCCAAAATGCTATGTGCTCCTGAAGCAAATAGCAGGGTCTTTTTCTCTGTCCAAACATTTCACTAACCTCGCACATGCCCTCTTGCAGGGGCCCTCTCCTGTCACCATGATCTGAAGGCGGGAGAGGGTTTCTAGTCCCATTGCAGCCTGGGGTGTCCCTTGCTGTGGGGCTGGTTTGTTTATCCTTACCTGAGGGTATGGAAATCTATCATGCAGTTTTGGTCCCACTACCTCTGACACTTCCTCACACCTCCTTGAGGGTCCCTCCCCTCTGCAATAGAACCACAAAAGAGTTCGAATAGCTACAGCAATCTTGAGAAAGAACAAAGTTGGAGGAGTCACACTACCTGATATCAAACTATACTACAAGGCCATAGTAATCAAACCAGCATGGTGCTGGCATAAAAACAGATAAATAGATCAATGGAACAGAACAGAGAGCCCAGAAGTAAACCCACACCTTTATGGTCAATTAATATTTGACAAAAGAGGCAAAAACATACAAGGGGGTAAAGAAAGTCTATTCAATAAAAGATGTTGGGGCCCTGGCTGGTATAGCTCAGTGGATTGAGCACAGAATGCGAACTATGGGGTCACTGGTTCGGTTCCCAGTCAGGGCACATGCCTGGGTTGCAGGCCAGGTCCCCAGTTGGGGGCCACGTGAGAGGTAACCACACATTGATGTTTCTCTCCCTCCCTTCCCCTCTGTATAAAAATAAATAAAATCTTAAAAAAAAAAAAAGATGTTGGGAAAACTGGACAGATACATGTAAAAAATACATCTAGACTACCTTCTTACACCATACACAAGAATAAAGTCAAAATGGATTAAAGACCTACATGTTAGACATGAAACTAAAAATCCTAGAAAACAGGCAGTAAAATCTCAGACATTTTTCATAGCAGTATTTTTTGATATATCTGCTTAGGCAAGGGAAACAAAAGAAAAAAAATAAGCAAATGGGACTACATCAATCTAAAAGTTTCTCACAGCAAAGAAAACCATCAACAAAGATAACCCATGGAATAGGAGAACATATTTGCCAATAATACAAAATTTATAAAGAATTTATAAAACTCAACACCAAAAAACAAACAATCCAATTAAAAAATGGGCAGAGGACCTGAATAGACACTTTTCAAAAGAGGACACACAGATGACTAGTAGACATATGAAAAAATGCTCAATGTCACTAAATCATCAGGGAAATGCAAATTAAAACGATCACCTCACACCTGTCAAAATGCCTATCATTAATAAATCAACAGACATCAGGTGCTGACAAGGATACAGAGTAAACCAAACCCTCATGCACTGCTGGTGGGAATGTAGATTGTTACAGCCACTGGGGAAAGCAGTATGGAGTTACCGCAAAAAATTAAAAAAGGAACTGCCTCTTGAGCCAGCAGTTCCACTTCTGGGAATATATCTGAAGAAACCTGAAATACCAATTTGAAAAAATATATGTACCACTATGTTCATAGCAGCATTACTTACAATAGCCAAGATCTGGAAAGAGCCCAAGTGCCTCAGTAGATGAGTGGATAAAAAAGATGTGGTATATTTATACAATGGAATACTACACAGCCATAAAAAAGAAGGAAGTCTTACCTTTTGTGACAGCATGGATGGACCTGGAAAGTATTATGCTAAGTGAAATAAGTCAGTCAGAGAAAGACAAATACCATATGATTTCACTTAAATGTGGAATCTAATGAATAAAACAACAAACAAACAGAATAGAAACAGACTCCTAGTTACAGAGAACAGACTGAGAGCTGCCAGGGGGTGGGGAGGGGAGGTTGAGGGGTTGGGTGAAGAAGGTACGGGGACTGAACAAAGGAAAAACAAAAACTCGTATGATGATTACCAGAGGGAAAGGGGATGGGTGAGGGGCGGTAGAAGAGGGTGAAGTGAGGATAAATGACTGTGGAAGGAAACTTGAATTAAGGTTGCAAACACATAATACAATGTACAGATGATGTATTGTAGAATTATATGCCTGAAACCTATATAATTTTATTAACCAATATAACACAAATTCAATAAAAATTTTTAAAAGTTTAAAATAAATAAATAAATAATACAACTGACTGGGTGTCCTTTAAATAGCTGCCACATCTATGAAACATTTAAAACTAAGTTTAGTTTGCATTCCCTGTAATTTTAGTGAACCTTAAAATCTAAATTCTGGTCATGCACTATCAACAACGCAGCTTTAGCAGAACACCTGGCACTGCTGCAGGTACTATTCAGAGCCATTCTCACTCACCTGTCTGGTGCTTCTTGCACACAATGGCTGCAGAGCCTACAGCATCCCGGCAACACTTCCTGTGAGGCTACCGTTATTTCAAAGGCACCAACAGAACTTTTTCCAATTACACTAAATGGAGTGTCTGGTAAGGCCTTTCCGGGAACAGTATCTGCCAGTCTCGGAGAACTTACTTTTCTTTGACTGCAAGAACAGCTAGCTACTCAGGGCACAGATAGTACTTTGAACTGGTCAACTGTTTAGAGGGTTACAAAAAGGTTTTTCCTATAATCACTATCAAAGAAAGATTAACATTAAAAAAAAAACCACCATCCAGTGGGAGAAAAGCTTAAGTATAATATTTAACTTAAATTGCTGGCATATTTTCAATCTCATTTTTAGTCTGTCATCATTGGATTTCCAAATGTGTGCACTGTATTTGACCATGCATATTTAATTGCAAATCTACATATTAATATAAACTATGGAAGTTACAAACCCAACTAAATCTTTTCTTAAGCAAAGAGCTTTAGCAGACAGACTCCAAATTAACACAAAGCATACTTCTTTCTCTAATTAAAGAGTAATATTTTAAAAGCTTACATCTTGTGAAGCAGAAAAGAGGAGGGATACAAATCAATTCAACTACAGACAATTACAGCACTATTTCATTTTCCTCAATGCTTTGTTCTTCATAAAAGAAAACCTTAGTTCAGGCAATACATGGAACTTATTTTAAATCCATAAATATTTATTGAATGTCTACAAGGTGTTAGGCAATGTGCAGGGAAGGTAAAAAGGTTATATTCACAAAGGATGTAATAGTGACTTGTATATATAAGTGATTTAAGCCCTACTATTAATTAATAAAGGCAATTCTTCAAGTATGTATAACGTTTGCTAAGGAATCCAGTCTTCACCAGCCCTGGCTGCCTGAGGAAGAAGTTGATTCTTCAAAGGCAGTGGCAAGAAGATAGAACAATAAATAAAACTTAAAGAAAGGATGAGTTAGAAGCCACCAAACAGGCTGTTTTCTCATTTGCACAGGCCTGGATATCTCTAACATTTTGCAGAAGGCTCCTCAGATAATTGAGGCCTTGGGCATCTGATTTACATACCAGATGGCCCCTACAGCAACTATGAACTGGAATGTTAACATTCCAACTTCATTCTGGTGTGTCATTTCCAGTATTTTTATTTCTTTCAATTTATCTCAGCCCTTCTGAATCGATCTGCATTCCTATAACAGAAGGGGACAGAAAATGGCCAAAGATAAAGACCAGGCCCAGAAATCTCCAGGGATTCCAGGAACTTAGAGGCAATGATTTGGAAACTTCAACATTAATGGATAGGCACTGAGGTCTTGTTACTCTTAGGAAACACTAATCTGATCTTGTTAACTAAATGATCAACTCTTGAAGTCACTGCAGAGCCCACAAGGTACACACTCACTTCACTACAACCCAAATATTGTTGCAGGTGGTCTAAGAGCCTGGAATTCAGTTAATTCAGTTACTGTGAGAACATTCGAAGGACAGACATCCAACCGCTCAGCTGCAGCCCTAGCCTCCACGCTTTTACCTATGACAAAGGGTTTTCTAAATAGTAAACAGGCCCTACTGTACTTTTTTCTCATTTTAAAAAGGTAATTAACATTAAAATGAGAATATCATTTACCCTGGGAATATGAAAAGAAAGTCACCCCAAGAAAAATAACTATTTGAGAATGCAATTTGTAAAGAGCATCATCACAAAATACCACAACATGTTAATAGCTCAGGTTCTCTTTGAGAACTAAAATTTATTTGGATTTATGAATCAGCACTTGAGAAAAATGTACAAAGGATATCAAACTCTGAATTCAGTAATACATGCAAACATGACATTTGAGCATCTGCAAAATTATCAAATGAATACAGAAGTGCATTTAGAGAAACATACAGAATTCAGTAAGAATCACAAGTACACAATCTTGTATAAAGTCATATACTCAGACCACTGAACTAGAAGAGATAAGCTTTTATAACTAAATTTTGCCACAACCCAGTGTGACATGCGGAAATTTATTTAACTTTTCTTAGATCTGTTTCTTATTTGTAAAATAAAAATATACACTATACAACCAGAAATAATATCTACACTACACAGTTAATTTTATTAGCTGTTAGAAGCATCTCCTGAAGAACATACTCCTAAAAACATGCTCTGTGTTAGTAGATTCAAGACCTACTGTCAGAGTACTGAGGTAGGTCAGGGAGGAGTCCAACAAACTCACACAGGCTACTCCTAAGGCAAAATCCAAACTAATCAGTGACTAAACTACAAATTACATACCAATAAAGGAACAGAACTACCGTACTGGCTCAACAGCAAATGAAATATATACAAGGAAAAAGCAATGTCAAAGAATAACCATGGAGCAAGTGGAGTTATAATATATGAAAATCCAATTCACTATGCAAATAGTCTCAAACACAGAGGCTCCAAAAATTGGCATCAAAAGTGTACTTGAGTACATTAAAAAGTTTATGAGAACCAACAAGTACTCACCTACTCTCTTCTTATAAATTAACTTAGTTGGAAATAAACTAATTATTTCCAACTGACTAATTAGAAAATATAATTTTTAAAGATCCTATTCAAGTTAATTATACATAAATTTTTTTTTAAAGATACTATTTTACACAGCAATGAAGACTTAAACTTAGCAATAAACCAAAAACTAACATGTAAGAACAAGTATGAAGTACTAGAAACACTTAAAAACCAGTATCAAAAAAGGACAAGCTCTGGCTGGTGAGGCTCAGCTAGTTGGAGGATCATCCTGTAAACCAAAGGGCCACAGGTCACAGGTTTGATCCCTGATCAGGGCAAATACATGAGGTAACAGATACATGTGTCTCTCCTCTCTCTCTCCCTCCCTTCCCCTCTCTCTAGAATCAATAAGTATGTCCTTAGGTAAGGGAGGGAAAAATAAGAAAGAAAGAAAAGCATTAAGTGTTTCCGAATAGATTCAATACTGTAGATAAATTTTCTACTGGCCGAATAGATTCAATACTGTGGATAAATTTTCTACTGGATCCTACAGGACACCTACTACATTAGGCCACACTACCAAGACAGGGAGCCAAAGCAGCTCTATCTAATAAATAGAAACAAATACACGGAGGCTGTCAAAATGAGCAGAAAAAGAAACATGGCCCAAATAAAACAACAAATCAAAACTCCAGAAAAAAGAACTGAACAAAATAGATAAGAAATCTATCAGATGCAGTTCAAAACACTGGTTATAAGGATGCTCAAGGAACTTAGCGAGGACCTCAACAGCATAAAAAAGATCTGAAATGAAGGATACACTAATTTAAATAAAGAACAATTTACTGGGAAACAATAGTTGAGTAGATGAAGCTGAGAATCAAATCAATGATTTGGAACATAAGGAAGCAAAAAAAAAAAAACAAACCCAACCAATCAGAACAACAAGATGAAAAAAGAATCCAAAAAAATGAGGATAGTGTAAACAGCCTCTGGGACAACTTCAAGAGGTCCAACATTTACATCACAGGGATGCCAGAAGGAGAAGAGAAAGAACAAGAAATTAGAAATCTATTTGAAAAAATAATGAAAGAAAACTTCCCTAATTTGGTGAAGGAAATAGACATGCAAGTCCAGAAAGCAGAGTCCCAAACCAGATGGATGCAAAGAAGCCCACTCCAAGACACATCATTGTTTAAATGCCATAGATTAAAGATAAAGAGAATCTTAAGAGCAGTGAGAGAAAAGCAGTTAGTTACCTACAGGGGTGTTCCCATAAGACTGTCAGCTGATTTCTCAAAAGAAACTTTGCAGGCTAGAAGGGATTGGCAAGAAATATTCAAAGTCATGGAAAGTAGGGACCTACAGCCAAGACTGCGCTACCCAGCAAAGATATCATTTAGACTCAAATGACAGATAAAGAGCTTCCCAGACAAGAAAAAACTAAAGGAGTTCATCATCACCAAACCATTATTATAGGAAATGTGAAAGAGACTTATTTAAGAAAAAGATCAATACTATGAACAATAAAATGGCAATAAATACATATCTATCAACAATTGAGTCTAAAAAACAAACTAAGCAAACAAAAATAACAGAGACAGAATCATAGATACAGAGAGCATTTTGATGGTTGCCAGATGGGAGGAAGGTAAGAAGGAATGGGGGAAGAAGTGAGAGGATGAAGTACAAATAGGTAGTTATAGAACAGTCATGCAGATGTAAAGCACAGTATAGGAAATGGAGCAGCCAAAGAACTCATGACCCACGGACATGAACAAAGGTGTGGGGATTGCCTGAGGGAGTGGGGGGTGCTGGGTGGAGCCATGCAAAGGGGGAAAAATCAGGACAACTTTAATAGTATAATCAATAAAATATAACTTTTTTAAAAAAGGCAGATGCTGAACCTTGGTAGTAATACAAATGAAAATTAAAGCAATATAATTCCATTTTCCACCCATCAGATTGGTTAAAATAAAAGAGATTGTTTTACCTAGCTATGGCTAGGATAGGGGTTGGAGTTGGGGTTGGGGGAAACAAGCCTTCTCACACTTTGTGGGAGTGTAATTTGGTTCAGCCTTTTTAGAGGGTCATTTAGCAGTGTCTATCAAAATTAAAGTTTGCATACCCTTTGGCTCAGTAATTCCATTTCTAAGAGTTGTATTACTGAAATAATTGCACATGTGCGCAGATATATGTACATCAATGTTCACATCAGCATCATTTGTAAACAAGATATCAAAGTGTCCACCAATATATGAGTGGCTAAATAGATGATTGTGTATGTCAGGAATGAAGTAGAGCTATCTATATGTTCTGACATGGAAGGCTATCCAAGATAAACTGTTAAGCAAAAAAACAAAAAACAAAAAACAAGCAAGTCACATAACAATAGGAAACGTGTGTGTGCACACATGTAGTCATGAATTTATTATGTCTCTGCATAAATGCATCAAAAAAAGGATCAGAAATGTACACACAAAAAAAACTGATGTGATTATGACTAAGGAGCACTTTCACTTTTGACCTCATGTACTTTCAAACTGTTCGAATCTTTAAAACTACACATATAAACTTTTTAAAGCTTTAATTTTTTTCAGAAAGCATTTATATTATCCACACATCTCTAAGTGGCAAATGCCACAAAGCAAGAATAATGATTTAAATACTTTATTAATATCAAATCCTAAGAGAGCAGCCAAATGAACTTCAAAGTAACCATGCTATTCTCACAGCCCTGCTGTACCATAATTGAGCTGTTTGCATTGAATAAACTTTCCTTCTTCACCACACCCCAAACTGGGGACTCCTGTTGGCACCGAATTGGCACAGGACAACAGCACACCATGTCCTAATGCACAAGACAGAAGACCGCATTAAAACTAAAAACTGCAGTGCTTCCAAGGATACTACCAAGAAAATTAACACACAATCCACAAAATGGGAGAAATTATTTGTCAGCCATGTTTCTAGATAAGGGACTTCTATCTAAAATATATAAACAACTTTATAACTCAATAATAAAAATGGAAATAACTTAATTAAAAATGGGCAAAGACAATTTTTAAAATGCAATATTCGGGGGAGGGGTGGTAAGGACAAAGGATCCAAAAAGATATTTCTCCAAAGAAGATATACAAACTATCAGTAAGTACAGGAAAGATGCTCAACATCACTAGTGATCAGGGAAATGCAAATCAAAACCATAATAAGATTCCACTTCATACCCACTAGGATGACTATTTAAAAACAAAACAAAACAGGTAAGTGTTGACTGGAACTCTCATACCCTGCAGGTGGGAATGTAAGTAAGATGGTGTGGCCACTTTGGAAGTCAGGCAGTTCCTTAAAAGGTTAAACATAAAATATTTGCACATTATATAATATTCAAAATATATAAAGAACTCCTGTAACTCAACAACAAAAAGACAAACAAAATTTTTAAATGGGTCAAGGGCTTGAACAGATATTTCTCCAAAGAAAATATACAAAAAGCCAAGAAGTAAATAAAAGATGCTCACTCACATGATTGGAAAATGCAAATAAAAGCCACAATGAGATACCATTTCACACCTACTATGATGGTTAAAATTAAGCAAACAAATGGAAAATGGTGTTGGCGAGCATGTGGAGAAACTGGAACCCTTCCTGCCCATTGCTGGTGGGAATGTAAAGTTGTTCAGCTGCTGTGGAAAATGGTTTGTTAGTTCCTCCACAAGTTAAACAGAATTATTATATGACCCAAACATTCGGTCAAAAGAACAGAAAACAGGAACTCAAACAGATGCTTGTATGCCAACATTCACAAAAGCCAAAAGGTGTCAACAGCCCACGTCCAATAAGATGAGTAGATAAACAAAATCTGATATACAGTAAAACATTGGGAATAAAGTTCCCATACATGCTAACATAGACAAACCTTAAAACATTATGCCAAGTGAAATAAACCAGACACAAAAAGATGAATACTGTTTGATTCCACTTATATGAAGTACCAAAAATAGGCAAAATCATAGAGGCAGAAAGATTAGAGGTTACCAGGGGCTGGGGAAGAGAGGAATGGGGAGTTACTGCTTAATGGTACAGAGTTTGTATTTGAGGTGTCAAAAAAGTTTTAGAAATGGTGGTGATGGTTGCACAACACTGTAAATGCAATTAATGTCACTGAATGGGACATTTAAAATGGTTAAAATGGCAATTTCATATTTTATTTTGCCACAATTTTTAAAAATAATGTAATATACTAAATCATTAAATCATATTTTAAATGGGTGAATTATATCTTATGTGAATTACTATATCTCAATCAAGTTCTTTTTTAAAAAACACAGAACACAATTTTGGAAAAATCAGAAAGAAAATTTCCAAAAAAGGAATTAATTAGTGTACCTAATCTAGAGATTATGATGTCATTATATATATTATATAGTAAAAGTAGTTTATTAACATATGTTTGCAATAAGGCAAAAGCAGATTTCCAGAGCATATGAACCTACTAAAAAAAAGTCTCCTCCGGACAGGGTGGCTCAGTTGGTTGGAACATCATCCTGTCACCAAAAGCGTTGCGGGTTCCCAGTCAGAGCACACACTGAGGTTGCGAGTTTGATCCCTGGTCCAGGCAAGTAAGAGAGGCAACAAATCAGTGCCTCTCTCTCATATCAGTGTTTCTCTGTCTCCCTTCCTCTCTCTCTAAAACACAATGAAAAATTGCCCTCAGGTAAGGATTAAAAAAAAAAAAGGTCTGGAAGACTATGCCCCAAAATACTGATTATTGGTATTTTTCTCTGGATGATAAAATTACTAGTAATTTTTATACGCTTCTTTCTAATTTTTCTATAATGTATGTATACTACTTACATAATAAGAAAGTAAACAAAATAGAAAGTATACACATCTTTAATAACAGGGCAGTTATTAAAAATCTGTAAACTGATTATTGTGGTTAATCATTTCCTTATGCTGTAGTAAACAATGGGAATACAATGCTCCCCAAAACTACCTATCCAAATTACTCTTTGAACTCTTTCCTGTAGACCTTTTTCTAAAAAAAGAAATGGTACCATTACACACTTACTGAGTGCCACATACTGTGCCAAACACTGTAGAAGCATTATCTCACTTCATTTTCATAACAACTCAGTGGGTTGGCATTGTCATCACTTTACAAATGAAGATACAGAATCAGAACTAAGATTCAAACAAACATCTGACTTCAAAAGTCTACATTCTCTCTAGTGCTATGCTATATTGTAAAAACGTTGGCCCTACTCTCCTATTTCTTAAACCTTTTTAATTAAAAAAATACATATGTACATAACTGTTCTATTTCAAAAAGCTATTTTTTAAAAATATATTTTATTGATTATGCTATTACAGTTGTCCCATCTTCCCCCCCAAAAAAGCTATTTCTTTTCCTGCCTTTACACATTCTTTGTTACCATTCTGAAGTTCTATATAAACATGAAATACAGCAAGAATTTACAAATGCAATTCTTTGTCGCTCTCATTCGTACAACACAGAATGGCAAAGAAGGTACATATTCATAGTGGATATGAATTGGAAAATTTGCTTCTTGAGTGACTGACCATATTGGATCACACACTATCTAATGCTGATATCTAGGATACAGCTCTGTTTTAAGGTTAGCAAGACCACCTACTTCCACACCCCCACATTTTACAAAAGGGGAAATCGAGAGAAGCTGACTTGCCCGTTAGTGGAAAGGAAGCTGGCACCTGAAACCAGATCTCCTTACTCTCGGTGACCCCATTACTCCAGTGGGTCCCCGAGGTAATTCCTAGGTGACAGATATGGAGATGGTCTCTTTTGCCTTCAAGCTACTGTGGTCTTTGAATATAGAATCTGCTGGTGGAAATTACAAAGGAGACTCAGAGTTGATGGACCGGATCATTTTGCCGTATCCTAGCATGGAGATGAGATCAGGAACTTTATCCACACACAAGAGCCAGGCACATTTGACCTGCCACTCAGCCAGATTCCAACTATCCTAGCTTCATTTGCTTCATTCTTGCCATTCTCCACTTCTGACACCATTTCCACTTTCCACTTATCTCACCCAATAATCACTCATTAAGTGGCAAAAAAATTTTCCATTATTTAAAAACCTAAATTAACCATTAAGTCAATTCTCAATTACATAATCAAAACACCATCCAGGTTGTCTTTCTACTCCCATAGACACCAACATAACAGAAATTCATTTTATTATCTACCTAAACCTAAATCATAAAGGTAGGTCGTACAGATCAAATTAAACACAATACTTCCCAATTGCAAACATCAATGACTACTACATTATGCAAATTCCAAACAGAAAGTGGTTGAGGAAGCAGTCTTTCCTGTGCCCCAAGTTAGGGCTTGTTGATATAGAATACAGCCCAATGATAAATAGAACCAACTTATGGGTCTTCTGGAGAAGACTGATAGAACCTAGGCATGGAACATACTGTGTCATGGAACCTACTCCCTCAAAGTGAAAGTCTCTGAGAATGATAGGTAACAAATGGTGCTTGTGCCTCTACCAAAGTGATGCTTTGTTAGCTTTGTTCACCATGCAGCCTAACACCGTTAGCAAACAATAAATTCGAGAGCATGTCCAGTTACACGTGTTCTCTATTAAGTTCTAAATGCTCTTATCACATACGTAGTCTGTAAAAATGTTCCTGATTCGTCAGGTTAAAGCAACTGAATTGTTGGAGCAAATACATTTTTACATGGCAGCTGGGCTAAACGTAGTGGCTCTAAGGTTAACAGAGTCAGGGTAATCAGGCCAATATGACACAAAGAGTAAGACAGTTCTCCCCATCTCCACCCTTTCACTCTAACCTGATCTAAAAGTCTTGTTACTAGAGCAACGTCTCTGAAATGCTCTTAATTTCAATTCAGAAGGACAATCATTAAAATGCTGGAAGTTGCTCTGGGGGAGTCGGTGATTGAGTGTTGAGTGAGTGTGAAGGCCAATGACATTACGCACACTACTACAGACTTCCCAACACTGCGCACTGAGGCTACACTACATTTGCAAAACGTGAGATTAAATCAAGCACAGAGAAAATGACATAATCAAGAGATGGGGTGAACATGAAATGTTGGGAAACTGCTGATGGCATAACATAGAATACTGGTTTTTGGGGGGTTTTTTTAATCCTCACCCGAGGATATATTTACTGATTTTACAGAAAAAGGAAGGGGAGAGAAGGAGATAGAGAAACATCGACTGGCTGCCTCCTGTATGCACCTCGACCAGGGATCAAACCCATAGCCTAGGTATGTGCCCTGACAGAGGATCCCACAACATTCTGGTGCATGAGACGACGCTCCAACCAACGGGGCCGCCCGGCCAGGACCACAGCATACTGTTTTACAGCAAACTTTCCCTTATAGAAGTGTAAAGGATATTCTCTAAAATAACAATAAAAAGTATGGTGAATACATAAATCAGTGGCACAGCAGTTCACTTTCATTACCAAGTATTATGCACTGTATGTAACTGTGCTACATTTTCATACAACTGGCAGCACAGGTTCATTTAGACCAGCATCACCACAACCGTGACGGCTACACCGCCAGGCAACAGAAGTTTTTCAGCTCCATTATATCATGGGACCACCATCATATGTATCTGTTGTTGACTGAAACACTGTCATGTGGTGTGTGACTGTATATACCAAATATTTATATATTTGGTCATCTACGTGACCAAATATGTATTTTTCTTATAAATCATAGTATCACAGGGAGGCAATCAAATAATCATAAAAATAAAGGTGCATTACAAACTGATAAATGTTATAAAGAACAACAGATTTAAAAACTGGTAACTATTATAAAGGACAACAGAATTACAAGCCAACAGATGTGACGAGGTGCTGTGAGAACACACAGTACAGAAATCTGTACAGAGCTCGTCTAAACCTGGGAGGGCAGCTTTCAGAGGGAACGTGTAAGCTCATGGTTCCCAAACTATAAGCCAAAATGCCTGGAGCACAGCAGCTAACTCACCAGAGTATCCTGGGTTTAAATTTCTAAGGAAAATAGCAATATTTGATGTCTGTTATATATCACGTGAACTAGAAGCTCAGGGTAGTTCAGTTTCAACTTTAGATCACGGCACATTCTTTTTGAAGACATATCTCTGTGATGCTGATTTTTGGTGGGTGCTTGCTGTGATAACAAGTACCACGTGAAAAGTAATGTGGAAAAGGAAATGAGGATGGAAGTGTCCAATCTGATTCCAGGACATGAGAAACTACAGTGCCCAAAAGGCATTTACATCCTACTAGTTAAGTAATTATGGAAAGGCAATTGCTACTTCTTCTTTTAAATTATAGGTATTATTTCTTCAAACAACTACAAAAATTGTTAGAGAATACTCATTAAGTATTGTTTGGACCAAATTACTTAATAAATAGAACTATTAGATATTTCTTTTCAACTAGAGTGGTTGTGAAAAAATTTACTGAAATGCTAAGGGAATATTTAGTGTTTGGGAATCTCTGTACTAAGCTAAGATCTGAAGGATGAATAGGCATTTCAAACACCATGTAGTAGAAGGAGCAAAAGACAGGAAAGACAGGGTCCCCATCCTTGAAGATGTTACAATTTAGCTAAGAAGCCAAAACTAAAAGATAAAACGTTTTAAGACGTTAATACTTGCTAAAATCTTTCATACCTTTTCTCGTGAAAGTCTACTAAGTGTGTGTCTGTTCCCACTCTAAACTGAGAGCCCCAGCACACAGACACAGCACAGTCTGCTTTCAGGAAGCGCTTCTGGGTCAACTGCACTTTACAGGTCTATTCTCCTTAGGGTTTTCTCAGAAATGAAAGCTCCAATCACCCTATGCAAGGGCAACTCTGCTTTAGGTATTCTCTACTCCCTCACACCCCCCAAGTGCTGCTTTTCCACCGACCTTCAAAATTGAGGCCATACATATTAATTGCCCTGGGAAGACTTGCCTGACCCACTAGACTGAAATCTGTATGACCCTCATCTAAACAGTATATATGGCATATTTCTATCACAGGACTTCCCACTTTATCCTGCAGTAGTCACTGATGCAATTCATCGTCTCCCCTCTCACTGTAAACTTGTGATAGCAGGGTCTGTGTCTTATTCATCTCAGCAACTACCACGGTGTCTAGCTCTCAAAAATGTTTTCTGAATAAATGACAAGTACAGGGAATTAAAAAAAAAAAAAAGACTACTTATGCCATTTCACCTTAATGGGCTTCTTGGAAAAAAACAAGGAATTTACTCAAAAACTTTAGAAAAAATATTTACAAATATGCAAAAATGAAAATGATTGATAATCATCCAGTGCTGGCAAAGAGTCAATACTCTGCTTATATAACAACTCTAATGTTTTTGAAAAGTAATCTGACAGTGGAAGAGGGTCTAAGGGGGATAAACAGTAATGGAAAAAATACAATAAATGTAAATGTAAAAAAAGAAAAGTATGCTGACAATTAATTATCTATTAAAATTTGAAATGCACCTATCCTCTGATTCAACCGTCGTATGTAGGGGTTCAGAATGAATCACTCCAAGATGTGCCTCTGTGGTATGTGGACTAGTTTGAGTTAAAGGCAACCAAAATCTACTTTTAGGAATCTTACTGACAAAAATACTATGCAGTGGTATGTTTACTGCCCTGGCTGGTGTGGCTCTGTGGATTGAGCGCTGGCCTTTGAATCAGAGGGTTGCCCATTGGATTCCCAGTCAGGGCACGTCTGCGTTGCCAGCCAGGTCCCCAGTAGGGGACAGGTGAGAGGCAACCACACATTGATGTTTCTCTTCCTCTCTTTCTCCCTCCCTTCCCCTCTCTCTAAAAATAAATACATAAAATCTTTTTTTTTAAAAAAAGGAAGTTTACTGAAGCACTGTTTGCAATAGCAAAATAATTCCTAGAAACTATCATGAATGTTTATCAATAGGGGAATGATACAACCATGCTATGTAACATCCATTTTATAGAATATTCTGCAGCTGCTAATAAGAATGAATTAAATCTATATGTAAAGACCTTAAAAAAAATCCATGACACATTCAGTA
>VMDR010007975.1:0-38269 GCA_007922815.1 Macrotus californicus
ATTTTCCTGGTCAGAACATGTTTATTTCTCAAGAAGACATTTTAAAAGAAGGCTTTGAAAGATGTTTTTAAAAATGAGACTTTAGATTTTCAATTACATATTTTATATTAGATATTTAGAGCATACCTTTACTTATCAGACAATTTCTCTTTGTGACTTAAATCTCTGAATATCATTTTGAAACTATGTATTACTTTATGGAACATTTGTATAAATTATAAAGCAATAAGTTGACAGGTTTTTTTTTAAAACAGAAGTCTTTGAAACTATCTAAAATGAGAAGAGAGATTATGTCTGGTGTCAAAAATTCATTTCTCTGCAAATTAAAAAAAAAGAAACCCAATCAATGTCGCTCACCAGATGACTGGGGTGAGGAGGGGCAGCAGCAGGGTCCAGGCTGTTCCTCAGGCTCAGCGAAGCCCCCGGGAGCCCCAGCTTCTCTGCATCTCTCTGCCCTGTCCCCCTCGGCAGGCCCACCTTCTACCTCAGGCGTGATGTCTTACCCTTACAAGGTGGCTTCTGCCCTGCAAATCTTCTCATCCATGTTCCAGTTAGGAGTAAGAAAGAAGGGGGACAGCAAAGGCTACCTCCTAGATAAACCTTGCCTTTTAATCCAGGCAGGAACACCTTCCTCAGGGGTTTCCCCCTACATGTCATTCATGGGGCAGGACTGAGTCAGGAGGCCTTGCTTAGCAGCCAGGGCTCTGGGAGGATGCACAGTTTTAACACTTCTGTTCGTAAGTAAGCAAGAAAGTGGGAACGATACTGAACAGGCAATCAGCAGAATTTGCTGAACTTCCCAGAATTAAAATAAAATTACTTGTATAGCAAAAAACTTAACATATATGTATTTGACCAGTGAATGAGCAACATTCAATTTTATTTGTAATTTGCCTCTTTTTACCATTTCCCTCCTGTAAAGAGAGCCATCTTACAGCATTTCTCAGCTCCATTCTTGACACTTTCTGCATCTGACACTGGGGTGTCCTTTTTTCTTTTTAAATAAAAGGATCTTTGCTTATCTTTAAAATAAAATGAGGGGGACTCTTCCTTAAGTCACAGATATGAACAGACCTAATTAAGGACATGCAGGAATCATTTTAACACACAAACCCGGGTGTGCAGAATGATTACCAGACTATGCAATCTTGCATTTCCCAGTTTTGTTCTACTATGTGTTTTGATTCCCTTTGAACCCGCTCATGCAAAGTCAGAATCAAGTGTCCTGATCAGCGGGCAGCTCTCCCTCACATGGTCCATCTTGTGGTTCTGCCCCCATTGACCATGGCTTCCAAGGGTGCATGTTACTCTGTGTCCAGCAGCAGAAGGGAAAGAGCCCGGAGGACAGACTGCTCACAGCAAGTTTCTAAGGGCCAGGCTTGGCGTGGCTGGCATCACGCCTGTGCACGTGCCTTTGACTAGACCTGCACCGCGGGACCACAGGAGCTGTAGCCCTGTGGTAAGGAGGGGGCCTGGGAACTGCTCTGCAGGGAGAGGAGGAAGGGGTGCAGGGAAGAGCCAACCGGGCTCTGCCACCCCGCAGACTTGGCTGCTCAGCAAACAATGAGCAGGTTCTGGCAAATACTCTCTGAGTCTGACAATTAGGAGTTGGCAGGGCTGCATTTCCTTCCTCCTCAATTTTGCTGTGGAAATACCACAGCAAAAAATCTATGTGGAAGCTAAAGAAAGAAATAAACAAACACAATAGAAACAGACTCAGATACAGAAAAGAAACTGAGGTCTGCCAGAGGGAGAGCGGTGAGGGGACTGGGTGAAGAGATTAAGTATAAATTGCCAGTAACAAAAATTGTCATGGGGTAACTACCACATATGGTATATAGTTAGTCATATTGTAATAACTATGTACAGTGCCAGGTGGGTACTAGACTTATGGAGGATTCCTTAGTAAATTATATAAATGTCTAATGACTAGGCTGTACACATGAAACTAATATAAAATAATATTGAATATCAATTGTAATTGAAAAAAAAGAAAGGACTCATTTTCAGCTTCTGATCTCCAAAACAAACAAATAAAAAACATCAAAAAAACTCTCCAAATTCTGATCGATGTATAAGAGATCACAAAACAGACATGTGAGTTACACTTGTAAACAAGGAAGCCTCTACTCTCTTCTTAGTGACTGCTCCGAGTGCCTTCAATGAGAGGTTCACTGCAAGACAGACCCAGAGATATTCAATGCATCCTGGTGGCAGAATCAGCCAGCTGTCAAGCTGGGTGGCTGGTGGTGATGCTCTGGGAAGTGGGGGCTCACAGGGCTGTGGCGCTCTGGACCTCAGTGCTCTTCCGCAGGAAGTGGCTGCTGCAGGTGCTTTCTTACCTGTTGTTTATAAAGCGTCCTGGAGACCCAAGCCATCTCTGTAGGCAGCCATGTAACCAAAGCACCCCTCATTTCAATTCAAATAACTTCATTGTTATTATTATTAGCACTAGTAGAACTAACTTGGACCTCAGGTACAAAGAAGTTGACTTAATGAACCCCTCTGCTCATGTTCTGCTGTCCTCCTTGGTCTGTTTCAGGCTCCATTCCCACTCCTGTGACCCCTCCCTCCCACGGGCCACCCCTCTAATGTGTGGATGTTCTAATGCATGTTCTTTTATCTGTGTGTGTCCTTGAAAATGGATTTAACTTTGTGTGCCTCTATTGTTAATTTTTATTGATTCTGTCGGGTTAGAGATTTCGTTCTATTACTTAATGTTTTTCTTCCCTTACCACTGTTCTTACATGATCTTCCCATGTTGTTATGTGTGTTAGGTTGGGTTTCCCAGGAAACAGACTCTGAGATAGAGATGAGCATGAAGGAAGTTTACTGGGAATTTCTGTGCTCAGGATCCACCCCTTGGAGAACGGGACGGAGGGAGGGGAGCCAGAATGGGCAGAGGAGGAGCCGACATGTGGGGAACTCTGGAGCTGGGATGGCCCTGCTGAGTTGCTGTGACTGAGGCCAGGAGCCCGGCCTCAAGGTATCAACCAGCTACTGGCTGCGGGCTGCCCTGAAAGTGTGACCAAGATGAGGGGCTTGCTTTGGCCGAGATCAGTTTTCAGAGAGGGGTGCAGGCACAGGCATCAGTGGTCCACAGGTCCGGGGGCTGGAAGAATGAATGCTTCCATCTTGACAGGGGCTGGGGAGCATGCTGTACTATCTGTTGCTCCATGTAGAAGTCCAGGAAGTTATTTCTCGCCCCCGCCCTAGATCCCACCACATACTTATCCATGTCTGCAGATGGCCTCACCCCCTGGTACCACAGATGCTGTTGCAACAAACATTGCCATTTACCAGGTGGATCCAAGAGCTTCTCTGGGGACGTGGGAGTGGAGTCCCTGGGCCCTGGGCAATGACACAGGCCACCCTGAGTAGTGGTCTCTGCCCGTGTGCCCACCAGGGGTCCCTGGGGTGTCTGGGCCCCAGCAACCTCTGATACCTTTTCATCTCTTTCCTTTTTGCCAATCTGATGGGTCTGCGATGTCTGGTTTGGGTTGAAATTTGTGTTTTGATCATTGCTGATGGGTTTGAGAATATCTTTATATGCCTTTTAGTCCCTTGAGTTTTCTCTTCTGTGAGTTGTCTTCATATTCTTTGTCCATTTTTCCACTGAGTTCTAACAAAAAGCATTTCTGATTTTTTTTTTAAGCTGGTAAACAAACCTCTGGTACAGACTTAAATAATGATATCCAAAGAGTTAAAGCAACCCTCTCTGGAGCGTGGATTCCTGTGCAGGATGTTTCACGTGTTAACCATTCTCTCTCTCTCTCTCTCTCTCTCTCTTTCATACATGCAGTGCTGTGTATCATGAAGTATTTTTGAAGAAATTATTACTTTGATTATATAACAATGATCTTAATGGAGGATTTTTTTGGAGTGGCTGATTTAAAAAAAAGTTTCGCCGCTTTCTGTATGCAGACCATTGAGCTTTTTACATCTAAATCTACAAAAGCTTACAATATTTTCTACCATGTTGGGGTTAGAATTCCCATTTATAGTCAATTGAATCTATAAAGGAGCTGAAGAAGGTAGAAAGGCTGGTCTTCTCGCTTCCCCGCCTTCTCTCTTTTCCTCTGTCTCTGTGGTGTCAAAGTAAGAGTCTTGGAAGCCCCGAAGGCTGTGATTTTGGGGTCTTTTTAAGGTGCAAAGTTTTGTCTAGAACAGAAGACCCCATTTGAGGGAAATGATCATCCCAGAAACGGTACGGTATGACCTGCACACACACTGCGTCATCATGCTGGGTGGGCTGTCCCTGGACTCTCCCTTCACACCTCACATCCCTCCTGCACCAGCAAACTCCCTCAGGCTAGCCTGCTTTACTTTCCCTGGGGCAGCTTACATCAGGGGAAGAATACATTCCCACCCATCTGTCCTGGGTTAAGATTTTCTTTGTGTACAGATCAAATGATCCCAAGAAGCCCAGGTTGCCTACAAAATGGGCTGAACACGCAGGGTGAGCATGTCCCCACCCCCACAAAAATTCAAGGGTTCCACCTCGGCCAGCACACAGCCCTGAAATTGTAACCTTAAATTAATTTTCTCAGCTAGAAGTGGCTATTCTTTCATGTACCTCATTGATCCCACCTTTATCCTTGAGTCTGGACACCATATTTCCTCTTTTCTTGCTGAGATAAGTTGAGGAAATCAGGCAGCAAAACTGTCCAGGCATCTGGACAAACACACGCGGTAAAAGCCCTCGTCAGCATTTCCGAGTAACAAGCAGTCTGTCCCGCTGTCCCTCTGTCCCACACACTCTTTGAGTCGGGGGCACCTTTTAGTGGAGGAAGCACACTTCAGCTTGTGTTTGGGCCAAAACCTGCTAGAACCAGGCTGTAATGATAACCTTCTGGTGACTGTTGAGAGAGAGAGTACACAGGAGGGAATTTTAAACCAGAGTGCCAAGTGAGAGAGTTGACATATTTTAATAAAGTGAAGTTTCTTTATCATTTATTAACAGGAGGAAAATACACAATGCAGCTTTTCGATTTTTTAAACAGGTCTTGTCAGAGAAGGCTGTGGCCGCCCGTCACCAGCGTTGCAGATAAATAGCTGCATTTTTCAGAAAGCAGCTTGCTCCTTGGAGGTCACTTCTCACTGCCAGCACCTCCGCCTTGCTGAGCGGAGTCTGGTGGACGCGTGGACGAGGTCCGGAATGCAGAATTCCACACAAGAAGGACTGGGGGATACGTGCCTCTTCTGTGCAGGTTGTGAACTGCTCATTAACCAGGCCATGAGCCATGCAGTGTGGGGTTCACTTGATCTGGAGGTCATGACACTCTCCTGGGGGATTTTGAACAGTAACATAATCTTGACTGACAAAAATTGGAGCCTATTTGGAAATACCCCCATGTCTACTCTACTCTCTATTTGGTGGCTCATTTCAGCTGAGACATGGTGTTTGAGGAGGTGGAATTACAAGAAGATTTTGGAGTGAAAGTTTAGGGGAGGAAACAGAGAGAGGAGAGCAAGATCCTTCCAGATGTGCAGCCTAAGCCTGCACTCAAGCCTCGGTTCATTTCTGCTGGAGAAGGCACTGCTGAGAGGTGTTTCTGGAAGCTCAGATTCTCTAGTCTTCCCAATGATTCTGTTCATAAATACCTGCTGTCTTCAACTAGCTAAAGGTGACTTTCTCATTTGTAATGAAGAATTTTGACCAGTACATCTCCCCTTTCTCCATCTTTGCTCAACTTAATCATCACTTCTTGAGGGAAACTTTGGCCTCTCCTATTATGGCAGTTCACCCTGTTATAGGTGCACATGGTTCCAGGGTGCTTCCTGGGCAGTGCTCATAATAAGTACAACAATGCACTTATTAATGGTATTATCTAATAATTACTTCTCTCCTCCACTAGACTGTACATTCAGGGAGGGCAGGAAGCTGGTGCTGCTGGTGCCCTGGTGCCTAGCACAGTGTGTGGCTCACAAGAGGCGCTGAGTAAGGACCTCTGGCATACCTTTGGGCAAAGAATAGGCACAGAAATGAATAACGCCTTCAAATTGCTCTGAGTCTCAGGATCATCATGGATTCCAGAACACAGAGGTCAACAGAGACCTTGATGTTACTGTTCTGGGACAGGACATGTTTGCCCTTGTTTCTAAGAGCGAATTTCCACATAGTTTGCTCTTCTGCTGGTTTTTAGGCTCTGTCTGTTCTTTTTTTAATCCTCACCTGAGGATATGTTTTTATTGGAGAATGAGGAAGGGGGTGGGGGTGGGAAGTAGGGAGAGAGAGAGAGAGAGAGAGAGAGAGAAACATCGATGTGAGAGAGAAACATTGGTTGCCTTTCATATGTGTCCCAGCTGGGGATTGAACCCACAACCCTTTGGTGCACAGATGATGCTCTAACTAACTGAGCCAGTCAGCCAGGACTGGTTTACATCTTTTAAAGACTTATTTCATTTTTGAAATTGTACTTATCTAGCCAGGGCTTCTCGTTTCCTATCTGGTGTGTGTTTGGGGACTGGTCATAGCCCTACATGCCAAAAAGGCAAACGGCGTTCCTCACTGGCTCTGGCACCCACATGCTCTGCCTTTTCACTCTTCAGGGCTGGTTATTCCTGAGCAGTGGGGGCCAACACTGGGCTCAGCAGCACAAGCACAGTGCTTGGAAAACCACTTCTGTGAAGGGATCTGGGCTCTGCCACTCACCGGATATGACCCTGACAGGAGACCTAGACTCTCTGAAACTTGGTTCCTTCCCTTATGAAATGGGGATGAAGATGCTTTCTTCGTGGGGTTGACGGAAGGATTAAGGGTCCAAAGTAAATGCTCACCAAATCTTTGTCTGTCTCCCTGCCCTTTCCCTTTTCCCTCTTTCTGAAAACATCTCCATTGGGGAGATAGAGAGGAGCCCACCCACAGAGAATGCTGTCGAGGCTAGACCCCAGAACCCCTGAATGAATGTGAGAGCGAGTGGATGAAAGAAGGGCTGGAAAAGAACGAAGGGGTGACTCGCGATTCCCATTACTAGGAGATGTGGGAAGAGCATTAGTTATAGTTGTGGTGACAGCAATTATTTAGTAAATGCCTAGAGGGCTAGACATTGTGGCAGATGTTTTATGGAAATTATCTGATTTACTTGTTATGAGTCTTTTAAGGAAGGTAACCATTGCCACCATTTTATAAATAAGGACATGGAAGTTCAGGCAGATTGTTACGCAGTGGTGCCACTAGTTAGTGGTTTCGCTGAAGTATCATGGAATTAGAAGGCCACAGACATGTATGGTGTATAGGGGTATTTACAGGTGTGTGTGTGTGTGTGTGTGTGTGTGTGTGTGTGAGGTGTTTGTCTTAGTCCTAACAGTAGACACCCATGACACAACTGCATGAGGATTAAATGACTGTACATGTTGGCGGTAATTAGAAGGGCGAAGTTAGATAAGTGAAGGGCAGAACAGGAACAGTGGTTTGACAATGTGGCCTTGAGGACGGGAACTCAGAGTCAATTGGCAGAGACCTTCCGGGGCTACTTTCCTGTCATTTGAGGGAGAGAGAGCTGGGCGAGGGCTCTGAGCAAGTGAGAGGGCTGTGCTCGTGGATCCTGGGGGTCAAGGCTAGGGGGCCTGCATCCAGCGAGCGTGCTGGTGAAATTTGTAGGCATGTACAGAAATCTCTACAATGTGACTGAAGTGTGTTAGCACCCAGAGCTTTCCCTCTTAAAGGTTTCCAAGGAGCCCCTAGGTTACAATAATCCTGGGACTCACAGAATGTGGACGTTTGCTTTGGGACTGGTCCATAGCAGGCTGTCTAGAGTGGCCCTATGGGTTAAAAGCACCAGTTTGAGCCTGAGCGACCCTGAACTTTGGCATCTTTAGCTTAGGATTATTTATGTAGCCTCTCTGTGCTTTGTTTTCTCATTTGTAAATGGAGGTATAAATCTAATAAGACGTTTGTGAGGTTAAAATAAAATACGGCACATAAAGCACAGCATAGCTCCATGCACCTTGTTAGTGCTCAACAGACTACACACATCAGTAATGGTTCACGTGACAAAGGGAAGGTGAGCTGGGAGGAGCGGGAAGGAATGGGCTGGATGGAGACAGAGCTGTGCTGAGTCCCACCTGGTCTCTACGGTGCCCCCAGTGCCTCTGTGTCTCATCTTCTGCATGTTTAATACGAAGAACTACCCACTTCAGGGATTAAGACTACACACATAGGGATCCAGCCCTTTGCAGAACAAATACATTAGGACTGTCTTCATATTGGTCTCCAGTAACAATGGTGCGGAGCTCAGCTCTGGGTAAAACAGGCCACCCTGATGGAGGCCGGAGAGGGGCCGATGTCCCACATTGCCCCACAGCCCACATGCCTCTCTCCCCGATGTGTGGATTCCAGACAGAGCCCAGGAGAATGGTGACTGGCCACAGCAGCTCTCATTTCACCTCATCAGATGTGCCAGAGAATAAACACTCTCAGAGGTCGTCTTTACTGTGAAATTCTAAAATCATATTTATTCACCAATTCACAGAAAGTGTCGTAATGACCACCAGCATGAATTAGTTTGTAGGCATTATACAAGCCAAGGCTGAAAATAAACATCTGTCTGTGTTGAATAGCATTTAACAAATTACTTGGAAACAGCAAGAACCTTAATTGTTAGAAATTTAAAGTTTGTGATTCCAACATGGATAAGATCACAGTCATGGGAAGAAGCCCAAGAGAGTCCCGTGACGGGTCTGAGTTCTTCCTAGATCTTTATATACATACAGATTCTCAGTGCCCCTCACTCTGTGTCAGCCTGAACTGTACAGGGCAGCTCAGCAGGTGGGGGTGGGTGCTGGGAGTATGGGGAGGGGAGAGGGCATTTTCTCTGGTCTGCTGTGACTGGGCAGCCTCATTCACAGAGCAAGGTGACAATGTGCTCTCCTGAAATGGGATTCAACATTCTATAAGTGCATGCCACCCTTCTAACAGGATAGTCTAGAGTTGGCATTGCATCACACTCACACACACACACCAGTGTGTTTAGCAAATAAACACATTTTCTAGACTAAAACGATTCCCTCTTTGAGGCAGCTGGAAGACCTCAAAAATCTGACGTGCGTCAGGGACATGCTGGCCCACCCTGGGCAGCGTCGCTGTGGGAGACACTCTGGCCAGACTGGCAGTCACTGCCCAGACTGTAACAGTGATCGAAGGCAATTCTGTAAGACGAGGCTGGGGGTCCGTCCTCTCTGCAGAGCCAATACCACGGAGGCTTCAAAGGGAGAAAGCTCACCTCTGTGCCTCAGACCTTTCTCACCCACACTGTGGTTGGCAGCTGAGGATAAGCAGCCACCCAAGACTTCTAACTGGTGGCAGCGTCCCAGACAGGGGAGAAGGCAAGGGCTGAGAGAAGCAACCACTGGACCTTTTCGACTGGCTGAGCCCCACACTTGACATTTAGTTGCAGAATTGTACCTGAAGCTGGCAAAATTCAACAGCATTTCACCAAGTGTTTAGGGCATGGCAGAGGCGATGGGAGGGAAGCCCTCAGTTCCATTCCCTGTAGAAATAGCCTGTAGGGTGTGATGCTGATGTGGGCTAAGTGTTGGGAACCCACTATGTGCAACATCCCGTCCCCGCTCGCTAACAGAGAGCTGGGCCCAGTACCTGCAGCTGGCTGTACACTGACCGAATCTGTGAGTCACAAGGCCAGGTTGTGATGATCAGGGAAGGGGATGTGGCTGAGCTTCTCTGTCACTCACCTAATTTCGGTATAATGACGCTATTAAGTGTCTACCAACTGGTGACAAGCTGGACCTTCAATTTCTAACGCTTACCAAACTCCTACTATGTGCCAGTCACTGTTCCCAGTACTTTGAGAACTAAAAGTAAACAACAAAAATATGAAAAAGTGTCACATCCAAACTAGTGCTTTTTATGAAACTTAAAATTTGTTGGGACCATTGACATCTTCATTCTATGTTACTTATTTTTCTGTTAATAGATATGGGTGTATGTATATGACACATTTATTTAGCTGTCCTTAGCCTCCTTGTCTCTGATAATTTATACTTAATACGTTAACTACTATTCCAAACAAAGGCACCACAAAGTCATTCCAAATCTTACCTTACCAACATTATAATGTCCGTACCGATAACATAGCACAGCCAACTCTTAACACTTACAGGTTTCTTTGAAAACAATCAGCTTCTACATGCACTTTTCTTCTCTAAACTCACCCAGCTGGTTTTCTTTCATCTCTTCCCAAGCCCGTGGAGCTCAGGGAACAAAAACCTTTATTGGAAGCCACCAGGTTCCGGTTGGAAGCCATCAAGTGGCTTGTTGATACAGCACGACTACTTCCATTAAGAACTGAAATCACCTTCCAACAGCTCTGACTTTGGAAGCAATTGATCTGGCTGCCTCTGTGGCCGCACTGCCAGATGTACCCAGGACTTTGCTGAAGCTTGGATACAGCTTTTAAGACAAAGCCATGCTCTGGCTCCCTGGGTGAGGGGTGTTCTGGTTACTGTCACTCCGATCCAGCCTCACCTGTTCCCTCTCCAGTGCTGAGTCACCTCCATCTCTCTTTTCTTGCTTTTTGAGTGATCAGCCCTGGATGTCAAGCCTAACTTCCTGGCCTCCAAAAAGCTTTTGCTTTATTTCTACCACTTGAAGTTTACTAGTGATGATGAACACGACCTCTTCTGAATCCTGCACATCAGCTGCTCCTTTTGTAGTCATGTTAGGGAGCTGGGGCAGTGGGAGGGGTGGGAAGGGGTTCACATGACCAGAATTGGTGCTCTTTTGTGTCCAGGGTGGATGTGCAGAGTATATTCACATCTGTGACCCACAGGCACCAGCGGAGCCCTCACCTCCCAAAGGCAGATGCCTCCTCATCTGTTTCCCTCCCTTCTCTGTACAGGGACTGGAGTCTGTAGCTGAGCCTTGTGGTTGGTTCTCTGCTTCTGCAAATAGATACAACCTATGGGCTCATGTCTCTGATAGCTCTTTTCTGATGGGGAAAAGAACCCTCAATGCTGTGTGTGCGAGCATGCGTGGCCCATTTCTGTTCTGAAACGCTCAGAAAAAAAGGGTCTGGGCAGCAGAGATGCGTTTTCATTTCAAGATAAAAGCAAACAGACATTAAAGCCGACATGTTTCTCTTGCCTGTGATTAATACACGCTGTCTGCATTTTGGCTCTTCGCACGTCTGTTGTCCTCTTTTCATTAGTCTGTTGGGAATTGAACTTCACCTTGATGAATCTCCTCTGCAGTGAATCTGATAAAAGGGACTGGAGAGCAGCACAAGCCTGGGGTCATTAACAAATGGAGGCCCTCTCTCAGTTGGGGTGCTGCCCATGGCCTATAGGGCAGAGCAAGGGGGACCGTCAAGGCCCACCCAGGCTTGTCCTTGCTTAGGGGCTCCTTTGACTAGTAATAGCTGGGAGAGGGTCATTCCCCCAACACCTTGACTGCTGTTCTTTCCCTTTGTTAAGCAGGAATGTTGTCCACCCACTGCCCTTCCACTCCTCCTCCATCCGAAGCATCTTAATTTTTCAAGTCCTGTCCATTCACTGAAGTCAAGTGATCTCCGACATTCCATGTACTTCAGTGTTTACAGAGCACAGGTTACAGGCCAGATGCCATGCAAAACACCTCGGGTGCTGTGATTGAAAAGCTAGTCTTCTTGCCTGGAGGAAGGAGCCTACGCAGCCAAGGGAGCAAGAGTGGGGGGCCATTCTCACCTCACACAACCACGAGTTCCAGGGCCCTCATCAGACGCCCCATCAGGTGCCTGGGGAGGGCGGACCGCTGTGGTTCTATTTCATTCCATTGAAAATTTTCATGGGGCAGGTTCCTGATTCTGAAGATGTCACTTCAGTGGTCCAGATGTACCAGCTCCTCTCTGCTCCTTAGAATGGGGGAACTAGCTGGTGCTGGGGCATGGTTCTCTGCACATTCCTGTGAATGTGATTGGCTGATGTGGTCTGTCAGGGAGTCATCACATATGTCTCACCTGGGCCCAGCCTTCCCCGTGAACATCCTCTCACTGCTCACTCACTCCGCCTGCTGTCCTGGCTGGATCTGAGCCCCTCACCCTCGGTCCATGCATCGCCGTCTTACCTGCCAGTGAGAACAAAGCCCATCCTGCTTGCAGAGCTACCAGAGGGCTCTCCATCAACTGCCTGACATCCCTTTCCTTGTCCTTTTCTCTCACAGCAGGCTTTTTGCAATAAATGACTAACCTCAGGGAAACACATAAAATTGCCTTAAAGTCCAGGGAAAAATATGTTTCTTCAGAGAATTCACAAAGAGTAGCCAGGCTGTGAAGCAAAAACTTTCTGGATATAAGTGGCATGAAGAAGTACTTTACCCCCTCTTCTTGGTCTGGTTTTCCAGCAAGGAACCGGAAAGCCCTGTTTTTTTCTTGTTAGCATTTTCTAATCTGTTAGAGATGAGTTCCTCTCTCTAGGATCTCTGTGGTCTGAGGAGATTGGTGGGACATTTAATCAGAAGATGTTTTCCAGGCTGGGCTAGAAAAATGGAGCTGTCCTTGGAGCACTTGAGAGGACTTGACAAGGAGACTGGAGAGGACCAGGAACGTGTCTCTGACGGGGAGGGAATTGCAATTCCTAGAGGTGAACGCGGCAGCAGCTAGCTCTCCGAGGCCACGTTGTCTGGGCTCTTTCCCAGCCTGTTTCTTTTCTTTTTTTTTTAGTTCTTCCACTCCAAGGCCCAGTGCCTCAGTCCTCTGATTCCCAGTCTCAGAAATCCTTGTGTGAGGACAGACTCTATTCCATAGTTTGTTGTGAATGACAGATAGAACACCAGCTAGTCCGCCCAGAGCTTTGTGGTTCTCCATAGTTTAAACCATAAATCAAAACCCTAAATCAATAATTGGCGGACCTCAGGCATCTGGTTGATGGGGACAAGGAGCATTGGTGGAGCCTGGTCTTAGAAATTCAAGGGCCAAGACAGATGGTCTGTAGGGAAGGCTGCAGGTTTGCATTTGGTTTTTGTTTTCTACTTTCAGTGACATCCAGGAAGAGTTACTGCCCTTGCAAGAAAAGCCATTTGTCTCCCATCTGATTCAGTGTCGGGGCTATGCCGCTGTGCGCCCAGTCCTGTCACACGCAGAGCAGTGCTACAGCCACCTGCAGTGTCCTTAAATGACCAGGCCACTGTCTGCCAAGCCTGGGTGGCTCCACCAGCACAGAGGCTGTGTGGGGACTGGCGCTCCTGCTGGTGCAGGGTCATTGCTGCAGTTTGCTTTCCCCTAAAGTACAGCCCTTGAGGAGGGACCCGGATGGGGGCCTCCCAAGGGGGTGGGTGGCCTCATTACAGCCTCTGCAGGAGGAAAAGGGCCAGACCAGCAGGAAGTGGCTCCTGCCTGAGGGGAGCAGAGGAACTGGGACTAGGACCAGAGTGTTCTGAAACCCTGCTTCGGGGACCATGGATTGGAGCCTGGTGGCCCCCTCTTCTCACAAGTGGTTGATCATTTTCTTTTGCTGTCATCTCCTCCCAAAGCCAGCAAAGTCACTCTCCTCCTCCGCATCTGTGGTTCTCACACCTTAGTGGGCACCAGCACCGGAGAGCTCAGGAAAATGGGGATGACTGAGTCCCACCCCCGGAGTTTCTGATGCAGGAGGTCTCGGGTGGGCCCTGAGAATCTGTATCACTCACTCACTCTCAGGTGCTGCTGATGCTGCTGGTCCAAGCATGCACCTGGAGAACTCTGCTCCACAGCGTCAGGTGTGACCCCTTAGCAGGTCCTCTGAAGTCCGGCCTTTCTTCCCTCTTCAGCTGTGATGTGGCATCTCACATCAGGTGGATTCAGGGTATGGGCCTTAGCTGACATACCTAGGTTACCCTTCCTAACCTTTGAAGTTGCCTGCTGTTCACCTTCAGAACTTCCTTGGGCCTAGTGTCACTTAACTCTTAATCAGTCAGTCACGTTATTTCTGCCCATTGGGCAGGATAATTGGCTGTCATCCACCAGTGAGCTGAGTCAGAGTGGGGTAGAACTGAGAAACACAGAGGGAAGCATTGGCTTGATGATGTATTAAGGGTCCCAGAAATACACCTACCACCTGTCTCAGGGTGGAGAATGGCCAAAGAAGTGATCCCAGCTGCTGACTTCTGTCCACAACAGCTCTGACTATTCATAGACAGCCTCTAACACTGCAAAGGAGCTCCTCATGGGCAGGGCCAAGGCTCCCTCTTCCTCCCTTCCCCATTCCTGGCACAGGGCCTGGCACACCACAGGCACTCAGTAAGGATCTGCTGAATGACATGGAACATCGATGCAAACACAGATCCCATCTGCTCTCTGAAACAGGAAATGTCAGAGAGCTTTCTGGGGTGCTGGTGGAGGTGACTTCTGCTGTCTCTTTTTGTCTCCCTGGGAGAGTCAAGCCTGCCTTTGAGTCCACAGCCTCTGTAGACCCAACTTTCCTTTCCAGCTGGTGCCAAAAGGAACACTGGGGCAAGATCTACAAAGCAGGTGCAGAGTCAGTTTATGAAGTAAAGTAAATAAAGGCAGGGCAATGAAGGTGCTGGAGCAGACTTCAAGACTGTCATTGCTCATTTCCATTGCCTACAGCTGGACAAGAGAAAGTGGCCACATGCAAATTAAGTTGTGCCAAGGGCTCATCAGCCTTGAGGAGTCTGAGGCAGACAGAGAACCATGCACTATGAGCAGCCCATCACAGTACCCTGCAGGAGGCTTTGAGGGTCTCCCAGAGGCCTGTGATGGTCTTACCTGAAAAGCGTCTACTTTGCACTGGTAAATTCTTTCAAAGAATTAGACTCACCCCCTCACCTTTTTTAAAAACTGATTAGGTTCATTTAAATGAGGGATGGTTGAGAAAAAGTCCTCCTTTTCTTCCTCTTGCTAATACTGAATCATAGAGCCAAGAAGAGTGCTAATGTTGAAGTATGCTGGGTCAGGCTTTCTAATGATTATGTCACTACTGATTCAAACAGTCACAAGTCTTTAGAATCATTTTTAGAGTGAGGTGGGCTGACGTAGAAATCAGTCCGAAATAATGAACACTCTGACTTAGAAATCATGAGGGGCTGAGTCTTGCAGAGAAGGCCTTGTACCTGGGAGTTCAGCTCAGGGGGGTTGGCACTTGGTACTCAGTCAGTGCCTGGACTCAGGGCCTTCGGCTCTGGAGGGACGTTTGTCCACCTCTGAGTCAGTTCAACAAGTAGCAAGTGTCTTTTTCACTTTCATTTCCCTCCAAACACAGACTTTTAAAACAGCTTAAAGACTGTAGTGTTGTTTGTTGATCATTTTGGAGGTAAAGCCACTGGGTAATTTAACGGAGGGTCTAAGACAGTGATCTGCTTTCTCTTGGCAAACAGAGGACTGTTTTCCACACATGGAGGGAAGGAACATGCAAACTGTGACCTGAGGGCCAGATCGGGCTGGCTGGTAGTTTTCATAGGGCCTGAGGGCTCAGGAAGGCTTTTCTATTTTTAAATGGTTGAAATAAAAATTAAAAGAGTAATAACATTTCGTGACATGTGAAAATAATATGAATTCAACTTGCCTGATTTTTTTAGTGTTTGTAAATCAAGTTATTTTGGAATGTGGCCATATTCACTTATTTAAGAAATGTCTGTGTCTGGTTTCATGTTATAGGGGCAGAGTGGAAGACTTGTTGACTGTACGGCCTGCCGAGCCCAAACTATTTGCTATTTGGGTCTTTACAGACCAAGTTTGCCGGGCCCTGCCGGATGTGCAGGAACAGAGAGCATGGCTGCCCACCGAGAGCCCTCTCCCTGGAGGGTCTGGGTCTACAAGGTGCAGCCCTTGCCACAGGCAGAGAGCTGTGGTCTACACTCTGCTGGACAGGAGTGAGTGCACTCAGGAAAGTGAGAGTGAAAAGCGGTCTCACTGAAATCACTTTTTGTTATCCAGATGAACTTGGGCTTTGGTCAGATTTACAACATTTGATTAAACCTACTAGAACATACTTTCAGCATTCTTTAAGACCGGTGGCCGGCTTGTGGATTGCTTTACGCCACTAGGGCAACTCATTCAGTGCTGGCCTTTTCTGTCACAACCTCTTCCTCCTCCTCCTCTTCCCTGTCCCCTGAGCCACTTGAGAGGTGCCAGCCTATCTAGCTTCAAGTTCCAGAAAGCAGAGTGTGACCTTTCACAGCAGGACTTCTATGGAAGAACTCAGATGACTCCTCATTTCTCTACCTGTAAGTCCAGCCCACAACTCCGCTGCCCTAGCCAAGCGCCACTTTCACTTATTCCTGCCCCCCAAAACACAGAAAGATCTTACATGCCCCTGACAGCTCCCTCAACCACGAAGCAGTGACGTGGCCGTCGGAGACAGACAGAGGGTGCGGAATATCTTCCCTACGCCTGCCAAACCCAAGAATGAACAGAGAAGAGCGTGCTCATGAGCACTGGACTTACATATGTTAAATCAAATTGAAAAATAATTGGTTTTTATCATGTAAAGTATTCATTTTTCCTGCCATAATTTTGGGAGAATTCTGTTCGCTCCTAAATGCCCCAGTGAGGAGTCTCTTTTCACTGCACTGAGGGGATGGTGAGGACTACGCCGTCCTACAGATTTTCTCCTTGTGGATGTGCAGACACGGCAGGGTAGCAAAGGGCTGTTTGGTTGGGAGAATTCTCAGAAGCATCTATTTCCATTCAATGAATATAAAACCCTAAACTTCTGCCAGCATTTTTCCCTAAGAAGGAACAATGAGAGCGCTGGCCGAGTCTGTGAACGTGTGACTCTTCTTCCTGTGACTTCTTTCCCTCCCTCTGAGCCTGTCTCTTGTACAATTGCCATGCCCCTTTGTGCCTCTTCTGCAACCACCAGGTCCTCTGAGGAGGGGAGTTTATTTTATTCAGCTTCATCCCTTTCCCACTGCTGCTGGGTGAGTGCTCAGCACATAGTAGGTCCTCAGCAATGCCTGTCAACTGTGTAATATGAACATAAGTAGAACCAAGGTGGTGGGCACTGGACCAGAAGTGGAAAGTGGGGGGTCCAGTCTTGTCTGTAACTCTGAATGATTCTGAGGAAGACCCTTGAATCTCTGAACCTCAGTTTACTCATAGTGAAAGTGTGCCCGACAACAGATGTCCCAGCTACCTCACAGTTATTGTGAGGCTCACAGGAAGGAACAGATGCAGGAAAACACTTTAGGTGATGAAAAGCTGCATAAGGTAGTTTTCTGGAATCAGAAGGCTGCCAAGGCTTATCCTGAGACCTCACTGGGTGAAGGTCAGACTAGAGGACATTGACAGTGGTGTCCTACAGAAGCTCTGTTTTGACGACACAGGAAATAGAATGAATAGATTTGGAACTTTCTTTTGAATCTGAGCGCCACTGTAACTAGGGACCAGCTCGGTGCCAGTGCCAAGTCAATATGAAATGAGCTGGAGGAGCCTGGGAGGACAAGGACAGATCACACGTGCTGAGGACAAAGCCTGAGACATTCGAGCCTCACGGAAGTCCTATAATGGCCCTAATTCTTGCCTGCTATTCTCTTGGCCACAAAAGATCACAGACCAGTTACTATAGCAACAATTCTCCCCACGAGGTGTCCATGTTAGGAAGGAAATGGAAAAGATTTCCTTATTAAAAAAAATAATAAATAAATAAATAAATAAATAAATTAGGTTTTCAGATATATTTGCCCTCCACCCAAAGCATTGCTCCTTTTATGAGAAGAAAGAAGCAGCTGTTATCACAAATGTTTCTAATTCTTAGGAGTTAAATCCTCAAGCTTTCATTTTAGACTTAATGCAGTTCACGCTTGTTCTAATACATCCAAGAGGAATGCATTGTCTTCAGAGGCAAACCAGGGTGAAACAGGGGATGAGGACCATAAGACTAGGTGGCGTGAGCCTTGCCCACCCGGGCTGCCCTCTGGCCCAGGAGAGCCCAGCCTCCCTGTCTCCCAGACCTGCACCCACCACGAGGCCCTGTGGGGTCACCTCGTCAGCCCATCCTTCTGACCCCTGGCTTCAGACTTTTCACAGCTTTCTCCTGGGGCAGTGCCTGTGTGGGGTGCGTCCTGGATCCTGTGGTTTCACTGGGTGCAAGTTGCCAGCAGGGAAGCCACGTGGGTCTCGGCAGCTCCCCAGGCAGGCAGACTTGGAGTGCTCTGGCTGGGGACCAGGCCCTGCTGTGGCCAAGGTTTTGTACTTTTCATAATAAGCTTTATACGGCCTCAGAATGGTCAAAGGGAAAGGATCTCCAAACTGGGGAGAGTGTGTGCACGTGTGCATGAGTGTGTGAACCTCTCCCCATGAACTTCATTCAGCCTCAACAAGGACTTTCCTTTAAAGTTAAGGACCACGATCTCAGGTGTGTGAAGTCTGACCACACTGCCTGGATGAAGCCACCCGAAGAACCTGCTGGTCTGTGTGGAGAGACTGCTGAGTCAGGTGCACACAGTGGGTTGGGACCCAAGGGCCTTGGGAACACGGAGCCTGGGGAGGTGACTGATGAAAAGGCTGACCTTCTCCCCTGCAGAGAAAAGCAGAAGCAGAACTCTGCAGACTGGCTGAAAGGACACTGGGGGAGCCCAGGGCAGGAGCAGTGAGGACTGCAGGGCAAAGCCCACCCTGAAGTCCCCACTGTGGATGTGCTGGGCTTCTTGGAACTGTCCCAGGGCTGGGGCACGGGGACTAGCCAAGGAAGGAAGGGTGGGTTCCCGGATGCTGGGGAAGGCCTGCCCAGGGTGTCATTGAAATCAGAGGTGACAGTGATAGACTCACAGACATCAAGTGAGGCTTATAAAAGGGACAGGTGGGCAGGCGCAGATAGCGGGTGCTAGTAGGGGAAGGTGGAGTCGTCCCACTCCAGCTGGGCTTGCCTGGCTCCACTCTCCCCATGCCTGCCCCTGCCCACCCCTTCCTCCACCTCCTCTTCATCGCTGTCGTCTGAGTCACTGCTGCTGGAGCTTATGTCTTCTTCTTCCTCCTCCTCTTCCTCAGCTTCATCTTCCCCACGCCTTGGTGCTTCATGTTTCTGGATGTTAGGAAGAGAAGAAAAATGTTCATCAGGGGCTGAGAAGGGGCCACTCTGGAGCTTCTACTTCTCTCTCCACCATGGAAACATTTAGGGTCCTTCAGGCTTCTTCCCCTTAATGCTAAACCCCTGGGCCTGGAAGGGAGGTCCTCTGGTGAAAGGTAAATCAGACAGTCAAGGACAAAGACAAGAAAGAGCAGCAAATTCCAAGGCATGAACCCAAGGTAAGACATGTGTTTTAGACCCTGGACATTTATGCAACTCCACACAGCACTTAGCGAGCTTTTTAGGCCCAGGCTTGTTTTCTGGCATTACTGGAGCTTACTGATATGAGCTTGCCAAACCTTCAGTGTTTGCTCCTCAGTGAGAGAATGAATGGCATTTAAACGTGTTCTCCTTTTCCTGGTAGGAATATAATGTCTCTGGGAGCAGGTCTTCTAAGGCAAGACTCAGGTGTGCTGCCCCTCAGAAACATTCCTCCTGGAAGGACACAGTTCATGGTCATCATCTTCCATGTCTACTCCTCAGCCTCTGACTCTACCCCACTTTTTTCTAGTCCCATCTCTGCTTCCTCTAGTTTTGTGGTTCCAGCCCAATCTTCTTTCTGAATTTATGTTTTGATGAACCAGCCATAAAAGACAAGTGCCCTTCCACGGTCACATCCTGTCTCTGGAGTGTCCTTACTTCTACCTTTGTCTCCTCCAAATCCTACCCATTCTTCAAGGCTCCCTAAGCTTAACTTCCTCCAAGGGGTCTTCCCTGAACACTCCAGCCCCAATGGCTCTCCCTGCTCATGCTTGATGGTAGGCACACCCTTGCCTGCACTCAGACTGCTCCAGGGTTAGTGGTTGTTTCCCACACCCAAGGCTCAGCTCTTCAAGGTCCAGAGATGCTGGGGTCTCTGCAGTGGTGGCTCAGCACCACCCCCTGCATGTGCTGAGCCACATCGGTACACTGGCTCCAACATCAGAGTGTGAGAACAGCAGAGCAGGGAACTGGGGATGAGCCTGGGGTAATTTTCTCTTCATTTCTCAATGAATCCTCCTGGTCTTCCCCTGCTTTGTTACTCTTGACTCTACCTCCACTTAGCACCCATGGGCAGACTGAAGGGTGTGATGCCATGGCTTCTCTTGATAGTCATATGCCTAGAGGGGCTTTGGACATTCATGGGTGGATTCTGAGGGCTGCTGGCTACCTGGAAAGAGCTGAACTTTAGAATCAAGAACCTGGAGTTTGACGAGGGACACCGTCATTCCAGCTATGTGAGTTTGAGCACTTCACTTTCCTCTCTGAGTTGGTTCCCACCTGGCTAAATGAGGAGGACGGCTCCTACTTCACGGGCTGCTGGAAGGTGAAATGAGATGTGCATCCAGAGCACGCTGTGTGGTGTCAGGCATAACGGGGGGCTCAGTAAATGGCAGCTATTAATGTATTTCTGTTTTAACCTATTCTGAGCCTTTAAATGAGCTCTGCAGGCAGTATGGAAAAAAGCCATCTAATTTACATTGTTAATTAATCAAAAATTCAATACTGAGTCCCTAAGTGTTAGCTCTGAGCTAAATATAATGGGGGTGACAACAGATAGACACCACATGGCTGCTTGCCGTAAGAAATGTCTGGTTCTGTTTGTAGGGTGAGAGCAGTTCACACGGTTTTAATCAGAGAATGCAGTTGGTGGGAAAGGGTGGTCCATTTGTGTTGAGGAGGCTGGAGGAGCTCAGAGAAGGGAGGGATCAGTGGGGCTGGGCTAGATGGGGCAGGGCTTCTGGCACAAGGAAGACAGAGCTGGGTGGAGGGGAGGCATCCCATGCGAAGCTCCCGTCCTATGTGAGGATCACCTCCATGGGGTTGACTGTGATAGTGAGCGCAGAGTCATCCCAATCCATCTCGGCCTCCTTGGCAGCCTCAGTCTCCTGGGTGAAGTGCTGGTGGGCGATCCGGACCCTGTACACGCCCATGGCCACCACAAACACTAGCATGCACACGGAGATGATGATGACCACCGTGGCGATGCTTGGGACCACTGGAATGAGAGAGGAACTGCATGACATGGTGAACTAATTCACTCCAGGTCACCAGGGAGCGTGAATGAACATCCATGCCTAGGTTAAAATCTGCCCTAACATGTTCCCGCTGTAGGACGCTGGGCCAGCACCTTACTCTCTCTAGGCTTCACATTCATCATCTATGTGATGGACTTAATAATTCTTATCTCATGGGTCATTGTGAGGAGCGAATGAAATAGTCTCTGTGAGCTTCCACGTAGGTACATAGTAGGCAGTTAGTAAATGCAAGTTCTTTTCCATATCTTACTTTTCCTGACATGTTATAGGGCAGCCCCCACTAAGAGGCAGGCACTGTGCAGTTTAGCAGGAACAGACACAGTGGCCAGCAGACAGTAATATCATACGGCAAGTGCTGGGACGGATGTATGGGTAGGGGGCTTCGCAACGTGGTGCACACGTGTGCATTTGTATGGGGTTCAGGGAGAGCTTCCTAAAGGATGTGGCTTTGAGGAGGGCCTAAAGGCACTTGTAAAATTTTACCCCAGCCCTTTGTGCTAACCTCTGCTGTTATGTATTGTCTGAAACATCTTGTTTACCTGTCGGGTTCCCTGCTGAGACTGTGTGAGTGCCTCTGAGCCAGGGCCCACAGCTTCTCCACTGGCAGGTCCCACCTGCAGGTCTGGGCACCTATGGCTGCTGTGCCCTAAATGTCTGTTTAGTGATGCTCTTGAGTCAATAATCACCCAGGGTCCTGAGGTCCCTGCTGTCAGGTGACCTACCTGAACTGCGCTGGATGCTAGTCCGAGACTCGGGGTGCTGGACGGACTGGAGGAAGGGAGGCTGCACAATGAGGTGGTTGGCGTGCTCCTTGTCTGAGATTCTGACCTCATGGAGGACGCTGACCTGGGAAGAGCAGGGCGAGGTGCCGCTGACCAGGACTGGCAGGTGGGTGCCAGTGGCAGCTGTCCCCCCGACTGAAGAAAGGGAAGAACGGGTGAGCCTGGGCTTCCCTTACAACCACAGCACTCACTCACCTCCAAGTTGAACTCATTGCTGGTGTAGCGCCCATTGAGTTCTGAGCACTTGATCCTGAACCGCCGGGCCTGGAGGGAAGCTGGATGCCAGTTGCGGTAGCGGATGTGACGCAGCACCTGCTCATAGCGGCCCATGGAGCCCACACCTGTGCCAAGAGACCACACCTGTCATAAGAAGGCGGAAGAGGAGGTGGCGGACACAGGCAGCAGCTGCTGGGGCTGGTGGGTCTCCTGAATTTGGCCAGGCTGAGAGCTTGAGATGTTTAGGGGCAGAGAACACACTGAAGCAAAAGTTCTAAGGAGCTAATTAAACTGATCCACAGGATTCGCTCATAGAGCGGGCTCTGATCAGAACGTTTGGCCTCAATCTGCCAAGTGCTGCTGTAATATTTGCTGAGATCAAATACGAGAGAAGGCAGCCACCTTGTTTCTACAGGGGATTTTCCTAGGAGTAGGGAGGTGGTCCAGGTTCTCAAGATGCTGAAGTAGCTCACCAAAGGAGGGGCCTGAAGCCCACGCTCCGGGGTCAAGGGTCCCCACCTGACACTGCCCTCGTAGGTGAGGGAGTGCCACCAGGCTCGTGACTCCCTGGATGAGGCCACTCTAAGGGGAGACCACAGGAGATGGGGCTGAGCGCGGCCTTACCGTAGATGGAATAGCCTGCGGTGGAGTTAGTGGCGTCGAGGTGTCGCTGGTGGAGCTCACTGTGGTTAAGCTCCAAGCACTCCTGTCTTGGGTCCAAGTCCCCTCCCAGCACCAAAATGTCACAGAAATCTAAGTTGTGAAGCATTTCTTCTAAGACTGCTGATTTGGGGGCTGCAGGAAGAGCAACACATGGGAAAGACAGGCGTGAGGACCCCTCAAACAATGGAGGAAGATGGTCTATCATCTTCCCCCTCTGGGATTGCCCCTGGATGAAGGTTGGCTCAGGAGAAGAGGGTGTGTAACTCCAAGCACCACCTCCACTGCTTGGATGGATGTCCAGGCAGCCCCTGAGGTTGGGCAGCAGGGATTCATACAAAGAAATGAACACGGTAGTCTAAAAATGGGAATCTAAATACCAGTGCTGCCACTGAGAATCTGCGCCATGTTGGAGAAACTACCTACCCCTCAATTTCCTGATTTCTAAAGAGGGCAAGGGTCTTGAGATGAGACAATTGAAATAGTGTTTGGCCCATAGTAGGTGCTCAATAAGCAATAGCTCTCATTTGAGGCCGGAGGTAAGCGCCCCTCCACCATGCCCATGTAGCTTTCCCCATGAGGTCATGGTGTGCATCTGTTGCCCTTGGCAGACTCTGAGGTTTCCAGGGACAGAAGCACTTTTTATGACCGAGTCCTCATTATTCAACCCAGCCCCTGGCGTGGAGCAGTATTACCACACATGGTTCAGATGGAGCTGCATTGTTGACATAGTTCAATGCTTAAGTACATTGGCCCCCGGACTGATTTGGGGGGCCCTGAATTTCCAAACAGGATGTCTGAGCATGTGAATGCTAGGCAGGTCGGCAGTACTAACTTAGTGTAAAATCTCTCCTTAAAATAAAAGTGATTGGTATTTATGGAGTGATTGCTGTATACCAGGCACTGTGCAAACAAAATCCTCACAGACAGGCACTAGAGGGGAAGGTCCAAGGGTGGATTGCCCAGGATTACACAGAGAGCAGGGGAGGAGCTGGGGAAGAAATCGTTACTTTCTGAATCCACAATTTGTAAAATCTTCCCCTCTGGGCCAGTAGTCTCCAAACGTTTTTGATCTTGCAGCCTGTTATTGGGAAATGTGTGAACCGAGATCATTGAAATAAGTATATTTATTTACTTATAACTATAAGATTAATATATTTTGTACATTATAAAAAAATTATAAAAATCGAACTTAAAAAGTGTTTACTAAAGATGAGGCAATTTTTTATTTGAATTTTTTTAGTGATACCAAAAATACATTTTTGCTCTCACTAGATACATATTATTAGAAATACTTTCACATGCTTAATTGTTCCATGCTTGCCAACCTCAAAGGCTTCATGTGCTATTAGTACCATCTAAAAGCACAGTCATGCACGTGGAAGACAAGGTCTAGCGTAACAATGTGTATGTGTCTCTGTTTCAAATGGTCCTCGTGTCTCCTGGGCTTTTTTGCCAGCTTCTCTCAGGTTGGGTTAGAGTACCCATCTCCCCACGTGGCTGGCTGATGGCTCACCCTGCGTAGGGGACCATTGTCTCGTCGTTCCCTTGTGCTTGCATCATGGGTAGTATCTCCCATCTGCCCTTTCCTTGATGCCCACTGTGCCAAAGGAACAGTGCTGGGCTCGGGGACTGAGAGGCGAGTCAGCCACGGTTGAGCCCTCATGGAGCTTCTGGTCGTGTTTAGTAACAGATAACAAAAGTTGTGTCCACGGCTGGGGGTGTACAGAACAGAGACTTAACACAGTCCAGGGGTTGGGTGGTGGCAGAGGGAGCCTTCTGGGGGAGGTGTGGAAGGCAGGGATGTTTGTCAGCAGTAACGAGAATGGGAAAGGAGAGGAACCTTCCGGGCAGAGGGAAGAGGAACGTGTGACCTGACACAGAGATGTGTGTGAGAGAGAGAGACGGGTGTGCACAGAGGACTCACCCGTCCTTTGCACCGAAACAGCACAAAGTGTGGGTCAGTGCAAGCAGAAGACGAGGCTGGAGTAGGTCTGCTTGTTTAAGGCCCCCACAATAATGGCTGTTCTAACCACAGCAGGGGTGAAATTCTAAAAGCACTACCAGGAGGTCTCGGGCACTTGGCCCTGTGCTCTGTGTGCCCCTCTCATAAACAGAAGGTAAGACAGGGCCGACAACTACTCTTCCCTGCGTGTCGTTATTGGGCCCAGTAAATCCAGCATTCGGTCACGGCCTGCAACTGAGGTCAGAGGCCCTGTTCTGTCTGATTTTAGCCACAAATGAGGGGAAGAGGGAAGATCACATGACCTACTGCACCTGGGAGTGTAACTAGGAGACTGCCCTGCCTGACAGGTGGTAAAACACCATCTGTTTTGTAAGCTAAGAAGGGCTGCTTTGTGACCCACAGCGCTGCTGGCTAGGACCAGGGTGGGGTAAGGCAGCGGGTGATCAGGATCAGTCTAGAAGCAGCCCCTCAGGGACTCTGGCTCATGGGCACCAGCACTTCATTAGCAGCTGCTGCTGGACACAGACAGAGGGAGTTGAAAGTATTCTCTCGGAGGAGGCAGCAAAGGACAGTTCTCAAACCCCGGTGGATCTGGGCCTCAGGTTTTCCCCCCTCACTCCTGCTCTCCCTTCTTTTCCCTGCCTCCCTCCACCTCCTTCAGGCCAGCAGCACATCCTGCAGCTTTCAGCACAACTCAGTGTTTCTCCCTGGCAAGTCATTCTGATTGCTTTCACCCAACAGCCCTCCCCGTAATGAAAGGACACCTGGGAGCTTAGAGTGATATTGATGAACAAGTCTTTTCTGGGTCCATATTAGGGTGCAGTTATGTTCTTTCTTTGTGCTTTTTAACGTGTCTTCTGAAAAGTTAAAATAATAACACCCACTACAGAATGCTCCGCAGCAGCAGAACAGTGACAGGGAGCAGAAATCAACGGGCGCTCAGGCTCCTCAGGCTGTGTCACTGCTGTCAGTCCACGGCGTGCTTTCTTTGGGGCATGTTCCTGCGTACTTTCTCCTTCACGTGCTTGAGATCAGTCTAGGTGTAGAGACGCTGCAATTTGCATCACTTACAACTTAGCATAGATGCCTTTCCTCCAAGGATACAGCACTTACACAGTGGTACCTCGGTACTCGCAGGCTTCAGAACTCGTCAAACTGGGTACTCATTGCACTGTGACGAGCAAAAATGTCTCAGCACTCGGAGCTTGCTCGCCACTCTTCGCACTGGCTAGAACTTTCATGAGCCACGACGCTGCCCCACACGAGAAAATGCCCCGTCAATTGTTGCTTGCTTACCACTCGTAGGAACAAATTAACGACAAGCACCGAGGTACCACTGTATAGGGCACCATGGTTTGCTGAGACATTCATTCCCTTCTTGTTATTTATCTGCATGGTTTCCAGGTTGGTTTGATTGTTTTGCTATTGTAGAAACTTTGCTATAGGGAACAACACTGTTGTTCTTAAGTGTGATTTGTCTTGGTGATGAGAACTCAAGGCCCACTGCCCACACCCAGCATGCACCTGTATCTGCACCTGTGGTCTTCAAGTCACCTGGGGCCTCGGCTTTGGTGAAGGTGCTCACAATCTTGATGTCAGGGAACAGGATCACCCCTCTGGCACTTTCAAACTGGGCGGCGGGTCTCCAGAAGCGGTCCGTGCCCCGGAGGGCAATCTGCGGCTCCACGGCCCGCAGCACCATCACGTAGGCGTGCACGTCGGGGATGCTGATGCACACGTCTTCTCCAAAGCACCTGGAGAGCACACAAGGAAACCGCCCGTCAGGCAGCCATGGTCAAGGATGCATGCAGCCACCTCTAGTCCTCGACAAGGCATCCTGACTGCCGAGGAGTCTCCGGGATGTCAACAGACATTTAAGTGTAAAGATACATCACAGTCACTGCGACTGGCAATTCAGGGACTTCAACCGATTGGCTCCTGGGAGAAATGGTAATTTTCTATACAGGCAACAAGTAACCATTAAACCTTTAATTGTCCTTTAACAAAGTAATCAGTGGCAATGTTAATTAGATAGCAACTGCTCGTTTCGTGCATTAGGATTTGGTAAGCAAATTGTGGTCTAACTGGTTGGTTACAGCCATCTTACTAAGTGTGACCGCAGGGCTAACCTCTCCAGCCACCACCTGCACGTCATCTCTGCATGAGGCTATCACACACATGCACCTGTTCCAGGTGTGCCAGGGGAGCGCTACTGTAATCACGCTCCTTTTTCCTGATACACTGCCTCGAAACTCCCCAGAAGCAGAATGGTGTGATGGCATGAGCAAAGCCCAGGAAATCAGACAGACAAGGGTCCGTGGCCTGGCTCTGCCACTCCTGGGCTGGGCGACGCAGGGCAAGGTGCTTGACCCGTGCGAACCTCAGTTTCTTCGTCTACAGCATGGGAATGACAGTAATGAATTACCTTATGGTAGCAAGGATTAGTGACAACTTGGAGAAAAGAAGCCGGCCCAGAGCCTGCATCATTGTTGGAGCTCAGTAAATGCTGACAGACCTGATGCTCTCATCAGACCTCATCGGGCATGCATGCCATTGGCTCTCTCTGCTGGTCGTCTAGGCCAAGACCTGGGCTACGGGGAGAACCCCAGGGTTCAGATGGATGCTCAGAAAATGCCATGTGGGCTCCAGCTGGTGGCAGCCATCAGCCTGCATCTCTGGGGAAAGTGACTGAGGAAAGGGTAGGCTGGGGGGATCCCAGGTCGAGCTACTCCACCTTCTTCTCTGGGTGAGTGAGGGAGGGAATGGTGGTAGGTTTCTGTTCCCAGTTTTCTTCGGCCTTTGCTGCACTGACCCCACAGTTTACAGAGGACACCCCTCCCCTCACCAGTTTGTGGAACCTGGTCCCAGAGCTGGAGACTGGCTGGTCTGGTGCCTCTTCTTCACTGCAATGTGAAGCTGACCTGGAGATGCCTGCTCCCTTCCCCAGGCCTCCAAGGAGGGCCTTCAGAGTAGACGCGAGGAGCAGTCCCTCAGTGGAGAGAACTATTGGATGTGACTGCTGTCTGTGGGCTTCATCCTGGCACCTGTCCCAGACCCCACCAATGGGCAGTCAGCAAACCCGTATTTCCCATGCTTGTTTTTGCTTTTCTGGGCCTTTCTCCTGGCTCCAGGTGCCAGGTGATACCTTTCTACCTCCCAGGAGTTTTTCTGGGGTGCCCTTCCTAGCCGTCTGTGGCAGCAGCTGTGGCTGAGAAATGATTTGATAAGCCTGTAAAGGAGCTATTGACAGGCTTCAGCAATAGTCTCATCTTAAATCCACTCTGCTCTCTGGGGACAAGAACCATGCCTTTGCTTTCTCTTGCACACTCATGCTATTTAGGCTGGGTTGGTTAATTTAATAAATCAAGCACATACTATGCATCAGACACTATACTCTTAAATCACACCATTTAAAACCTAGCTTTCTGATAATTTACAGGAAACAGTACCTTCTAGGCATTAAATCTGATACAGGAGAAAACACAGAAATCTGGATTTCAGTTAGCAACAACAGGCTATTTTCTTTAAGAAGAAAACCAAAGAATAACTGGGATGTCCTCATGGGGATGGCAGAGATGCTGGGGACAGCTGAAAAGAGGCGACCCCTGTTTTCCAAGAGGACCATTCCCACTGCCTTGGCCTGGCCATGGCTGACAGGCATCCACTCACTGGACTTCGGAAGAGACTTTGAGGTGCCGTACACCCGCGGTCGGGAACTGCCTGGAGTTGATGTAGGAGACCTTCTGCAGGGCGCGGTTGATGTTCCCGATGTCGTCACCTTCCATCACCAGGACGGACTGCGAGGGGTTGAAGTGGTACTGGAAAACAGCAAGGTATATCGCAGGAGAGAATGACCAAGAGTACCCAGTCCTGGGGAGACCCTTCATCACCATAAAAAGGCCACGAAGGGCAGCACAGGCAACCCCAAAAGCATCTGCCAGTGCAGCAGCTGTGCATGCAGATGACTACTTTAACCCTCAAGCAATTCCTGCTGGCCCTTGGTGGGCTTCAGGACCCTGTCCTCTGAGGTCCCCAGGGATTATAAACACCCACAGGATGGATCCTGAGATCTCAGTCACAGTGCCCCTGCAGCTCAGTCTTCTGCGGTAGCCCACACTCTGTGCTGCTGTGGGGTCCTGAGCGCAAACTTCTGGGCATTGGACTGTCCATCCCTCAGCCAAGAATGCAGAAACTTGAGATTGCAGCTCCTTTTGCTGTTCCTGTCTTTGGCCTTGAACTGCTCTTCAACTCACCCTGCATTTCACTTCCTGACCCATCATCTTAGCTTCCAATCTTACAGCTCATAGTTTTTTAGTTAACATCTCTTAGATCTGATTCTTTGTCTTGCTGCTTGGTGTTAGATTCTGGTTTCCTATGAGCTTTACCGACTTGATGTTCACACACTTGCCAATTGCTTTAGGTTAAGGTAGGATTCATTCCACGCGGAGTCCCTGCTATCCCACACTTGGTGAAGGCCCAGGGGCTCCAGTGTTCCTCAGTGGGTCGTGTGGGTTCTCACACTAGATCAACTAGATACAACCTCTGCTTCTCCATGTCCCCCCACCAGTTATTCCTTTCTGAATGGAACATGGAGAACGGCTTTTGTACTGGTCTGAGTTAGTAATCTTGATATACTTCTTTTGTCTGAGTTAGTGATCTTGACATACTTCCAAGCAAGAATTATTAGGGCCTGATGTTAATAAGATGTCAGGAGCATATCTGTGGATTCAGATTATGTATCCAATGCTCATGTGACAGGAAAGAGAAACATGAATATATTTTGATATACTTGCTTGGCAACCATTATTTTAGAATAGCTAAAATATCCACATGGTTCAAATGTACATGTATGTTAAATGAAAATGTCCATCTTATTCCTATCTCCTGTCCACCCACCTTCTCCAATCCCATCCTATAGGTAATCACTGTTATACGAATTTCTTAGTGACAAATTGCATTATTGTTCATGATTAGTTGCTTCCCCTCCTGGTGAGAGGATTATATTGTATATGCCTGTCCTGTTGTCAACAAGCTTGATCATGTGACTTATAGTACCCTTCCCTGCTGGGTATGCCTTTTGCCCTTTTACACTCAGTAATGTTCATGTGACTTGTTTGGCAACAAAATGTGGGCAGAGCATTGTTTGGTTGACACCCATGGGGAAGGTTTAGTAGCCAGTTCATGGTTTGCTATGTCGCTCTCTCCCTGCCATGAAACCTACAAAATTCCCTTAGGGGTCTGGTCCATCAGCCTGGGTCTCACAGTGAAGGAGCTAGGAGTCAGAGCTGCAGACCTTCTAGAATGGATGTGCAGTGTGAACAACAACAACAAAACAGTTGCTATGTAAGCCTCTGAAAATTGTAAGTCGTTTGTTACTGCAGCAAAACTTCACCTATCCTGACAGTTATGCTTAAGCATTCTTATAAATATATAATTGATGAATATAGATTTCCATTATTCTCCTGTCTTACACTAAAGGTAACTTTTTTACATCCTATAGACGCCCTACTATGTCTTTGCTTTTTTTTTACTTAGCTCATACCTTGGAGCTCTTTCTGAATCAGTACATACAAAGTTTCCTTATTCTTTTGTACAGCTGTATAGTATTATTAAATAAATTAACTTTTTAACCAGTCTCCTAATATGGGTATTTGAGTTTGTCCAATCTTTTTCTAATAATACCACAACGAATAATTGTCTTGTACACATAACATTTCATAAGTGTGTAAATATCCTTGCAGTTATTCCCCACAAGTGAAATTGCTAGATCGAAGAGTATATGCATTTAAAATTTTGACAAATGTTGCCAAATCCCCCATTGCTAGGGATTATATCAATATACACTCCTTCTCAAAGTGTATGAGAATATCCCTTTTCTCAAAACCTCAACAACAGAGAATGCTGTCAGATTTTGGTAGATGATATATATCAGCTTAGTCTAGTTCTAATTTGCACTTGTCCTGCCATGAGGAGAATGAGTATGTTTTCATGGGCTTAAGGAAAATTCTATCCATTTGAGCTTTTCTCTGCTATGACTTGTGTGTCTTTCTAAGAGTTCCTTGTTCTGTGCCTGGACCCTAACAGGAGGTGGATCTCTCACGAACACTGTGGTGACATTGACCCATATAAGCCCCTCGCATTGCGGCCCCTAGCCCACTGATAGCTTCGTCTCTGTCTCCTTCAGCTATCAGGTGGATGTTTCATTGTTCCCTCCTCCTTGAGGCTTCCTCATCTTCCCCCATTTAGGCCCCAGGAGCCTCCTATAGTGCTGATGGAATGCAAGTACAACTATTACAGCACAGTGACCACGAGCTCAGTGAGGGCAGGGGTACTCTGACCCTTATCCCTGGATCCCAGAACCTAGTGCTAGGGCACCGTAAGCCACTGTTAGATGAATGAGTGAATGGTACCCCAGCCTTCGTTTTACTCAGTATCACCTCCTGTTACTCGACCACAGGACACTTTTATTTTTTTTTTATTTTTGCAGTGACTTTTCCTTTCGGTCAAGCCTCTGTGGGAGTCATTTTCAGTGCTCATCAAACCCTGTTCTCCTTTCCTTCCAGAGCATCATGCTGACTCACTCCTCAGCTGCTGCACTACTCACCGGCAGGGCCATGTGACCTCATCTGGCCAATGAGAGGTGAGAGGAAGTGATGTGGGAGCTCTGGGATGAAGAGGTAAAATGTCCTGCCTGCAGGATGCTCCAGCCTTTTTCTTTTTCTGCTCTGGTGACCAACAGTGTTTTAGGCAGAAACCCTACTCCACCTCCTCAACTTAGTGTGAGAGAAAAATAAACTTTTAAGCATTAAGCCATAGAGATTTTGTAGTCATTTGCTACAGCAATCACTTAGCCCACGGGAGGGCTTCGACTCTTCCGAGGCATGGTTCTCACTTCTCTGAGGCTTTTGGCACCCCTGAAAAATGGTGGGCCGCGTGGACGGCCATCCCCCAGGTCCAGTACAAACTACAGAGTACAACTTTGGGTAATATACTGTCCTTCTCCTTTCTGGACTTTATTTCCTCATTTATAATAATGAGGATGTTAATAGCTACCTGTCTGGGGCTTACATGAGATAATGCATGTAAAGTGTCAATTTATGGTGGCTTTTGTCTTACTTCTGCACTGAGTCTTTGCCTGTGCTGGTTCCCCTGCTTTCACTGACCATCCTTCCCCACCATGCAGTTTCCTCCTGTCCTGAAACCCTGAGCAGGGTCTCTGAGCCCACAAGCACCACTCCCCATGCTGGATGCAGGTGCCCTGGCACACAGTCAGCCCTCTGGCTGGCTTCTCTCTTGCCCTGGAGGACTCACTAGCTGCCATGCACTGGCGAGTCATTACACAGGATGGGGCAAAAGTAGATTTGCAGTTGTTCGTATGAAAATAACACAACAATTAATAAGTAATAACACAAGAGTAAACTCTGTTCTACATGCTCACAACTGTAAACTTACTTTTGTCCCAGCCCATAGTTCTGAGTGTTCACAGATCACCAGATTCAGACTTGAGCAGATTCAAGGCCATCCATCTAAAAACACCACTTACGTCCCCACAACTTTTTCTGCCCCATCACCGTCCCTGCTCTAGTAAAGTTTTGTGGTGCTGTTGCTGTCCATCTGTGTGTCTGTCTGCCACCCCCAGCAGGCTGTGAGCATCTTGCAGGTAGGGTCTACTGACTTCTTGGCATTAGCATGGGGTCTAGCACATGACAACCATGAGACAAGGTGATGACCTCTGCAGAGGAGGCCAACCTCTGAGCGTCACATCAGGGCTGAAGAGGCAAATGAAGCAGTTCTTCCAGGGGAATGGGTTGGCAGCAACTGGTGGCAATCACAGAAGGCACAGTCCCACTGCACCCAGCCAGGGAGAGCATGCATTAGGAATGCGCTAGATCTCCAGTTAATCTCTGGTCTTGGTTGCCCGAGCATCTCACAAGGAAGGACTGGCACAGGGCCTAGCCTTCAACATATTTCTTGCAATCGATAAAACCTTTTTTTTTGTTTTGTTTTGTGTTTAAATTGCAGTGTTCACAGCTCTGTGGTGTGAAGGAGGGTTGGCCTCTGGTTGTGTGGGACACAGGGTGATCCTGGCATTACTGCAGGGGCAGGAGATGGCCTCCTGGGGGCCCAGCAAAGGGTGACAGCATTTGCTGTGCCCCAGGAAGCTGTGCTGTAGCCATGACAATTCTTTTCTTTAAGCCAAGAAGCTGCTAGACAGGGGGCCTTTGTACAGTGGCCACCAGCCACTTAGCAGGCGGGGACTTGGGTAAACTTCCTGCTCAGAGCCCTGGGCTGGCCATGGCAACCTAGGCACTTGGCTGTTTCCTAGGACACCTGCCAGCCTCTCTGGGCTGGGCCAGAAGGCTCCTCTGTGAGAACTGTCACCCAGGCTTACTTTTCAGAAGGAGCTGGGGCTGTGGTGATGCTAAGTGCAAAGCCAGCCCAGCTGGAGAAGAAAACTATAATTTTTTGAGAGCCTACTTAGTAGGTTTGCTAGGGGATATCTATATCTGTATCTATATCCATGTCCACATGTGTCTATACCTATTTCTCACCTGTATGTATATCTCTGCTATATCTAATATCTAGACATATTACACATAGTATATGTAGGTATATAGAGAGGATACATGGATGCATATAGTATATAGACATAGATACACACAGAATTCAGCTCTTACAACATCACTGCAAAATAATGTTAAGTCCATTTTTACATGAGGGAACTAAGGCTTAAAGGACAGAAGTGCCTAAGGTCACCCAGCTAGTAAATATCCACACTGTGATATGAACCTAGGATGGTCTTGTTCCAAGTTCCTGCGCTTTCCCACTCCTCCTCATTGTGCTGCTGACAACCTGGCAGGGGTCACGCCACGGGGCTCAGAACACAGTCTCTTCAGCAACGTGGCTGCTCCACAGTGACTTGTGTCTATACCAGACAGCCACCACCCCCACCACTTAATGATGCCAGACATGCTGGAGAGATGTGCATAAATAGGCATGATCCGGGGAAACAAGTAAAAAAGAGGAAATGAGCTGGGCCCTGTGAGCAGACAGGAAGTTTCCTTAATTGCAGGAAAACCTTCACTTCTTTGAAATAGCCAGAGAGGAGGGAAGGGACCAGGAACTGGTAGGGAAAATAAGTCACTATTCAGAAACAAAATGAGGAATAAATGGAGGGAGGGCAGGCAGGCAGGAAGTTATAATAATTTTAAGAATGTTTTCTAATCCAAGTTTGGACAAGTTCCTGAGCCCAGTCTCCTTATTTCTGAAATGAGGTCATACTATTTAATTCGTTGTGATGAATAGGGATAATGAACTTAAAATAGCCCCGGTGGGTGCACTGTGAATTGTGTCTCATCATTAACCTCTCACACAGTGCTCCAGTTCTTACCAGCTGCACCCTGAGGATGTGAAAGGATCCTTTGCATTGACTGGTTGTATTAGGTGGTATCCCAGAAAGTCAGATTAGCCTCCGCCACCCCCTACAGCCTTTTGTGCCACCTCCTTTTTTCCTAGGCTATGGCTGCTATGTAGAATTGTGATGGTTCTCCACCTATAAGTCTAAGATGTGTGGCTTTTAAGTTCAGCATCTTTGGTTCATTTGTTCTGCAGCACTCGGAATCCAGAAACTGCGCCCCCATGGGATGATCCGGCACAGAGGAGACCCACTCAGGGGCAGGGAGCAAATCCAGAATCAGACAGAGAGGGGAGGGAGGGTTGGAGGATGGATTCCTGCATCCCTGGCTTGACAGAACACTAAGGAAACAACATAAACAGTAGTTCAGGATCCAACCCCAGGCTCTGCACGTGGGGATGTCTGTGTGAGGTGTGCCATGAAGGGCTTGCGTGGGCCAGTTGCTATAAAATAGGCTCCCGTTCCACTAGGAGGCAGTCTTGTGAGTTTCCTTCAATGCTGGGTGATGAGCTATTGAAGCGTGTGTGTGTGTGTGTGTGTGTGTGTGTGTGTGTGTGTGTGTGTGTGTGTGTGTGTATTTAATACCCGTTAAACAATGTGTTCTGGAATGCCATTCTTGCCTTACTCTGTCTGTGTCTACCATTGGGCCCCTTAGACCAAGTCTCCAGGGTGAGCATCCTGAACCTCACACCTGCCCAGTTCATGCTTCCTTGACTGGAGTACTTCATGGCTGCCTGTTGCTGACAGGAAAAAAAAAAGGGAAACACCTAAACATCATTAACAAGGCCCCATGACGTGGCCTCTGCCTACTGCTCTGGTCATACTTTCTACCTTCGGTCCTGCAGTTTGGGCACTTGTACCACTGGCCTTGGAGTTCCAGCATGCACTGCGGGGTTCCTCAGCCCTCTGCCATCGCTCAGGCTCCTGGCTCTGCCCAGAGTGACTGCCCTGCCCTCTCCCTCTCTTCTACCCCTTCCCTTTTCCTGGTTGGTTCCTACCCATCCTGAAACATTCTGCTCAGACTTTGCCTCCTCCAAGGAGCCTTCCCTAACTGCTGTCCCCCCAGGTTCTGGAGCTCTGAAGTAGGACTGAGTTCCCTGAAGACAAGAAGTCTGGCACATTCATTTTTCTGTCCCTCTACCCAGCCAAGAGCTGAATACATGGGTGTCCAAGGCATGTTTGCTGACTCAACAGTGACTTAGACGGAAGTGAGATGTGCTCAGGTCACCAGCCCCTCCAGTCTACCACACATCAGAGCTGCACAGGCCCCACCTGTGGCTTCAGTCAGAGGGCTCTGTGCTGGCCAGATGCCTCCCTATCTGCAAGAAGCAGGTCCCGGTCAGGGAGAGCAGGACAGGGCTCCATAGGCAGCACTGGATAGGGAGGGGAGGTTGCCTGGGAAACCTGTGCTCTGGTCACACCCTCCTCTGGCATTGATTGAGAAGGGAATCTTCACAGCTACTGGGGCCTCAGGGGGCTGTCCTATGGCCCTAGAAGGAGGGCCACCTCCCTTCCAGAGAGGAGGCTAGTGGGCTGCCTGCTCTGATGGGGTCCCTTATGCCTGAGTGAGGGCTACCAGGATGTTTCTCCTGCTCTTTGCTCAGGGCCCCAGAGGCTTCATGCTGGTAGGTGCTCCTGAGATCCAGCTGAGGCCGGAACCACCTTACCTGTCAGGGAGGAGCTTGCTGAGGCACAGTCGGCCACATCCCCGCTCCCCTCATGAGGAGCTTTTCTCGGAATGCAGCTTTGCTTCTCTGGGCTTATTCAAATATTTTTATTTTGCATGCATGATGAAAATCATGAATCTGTTTGCATCCCCTTTGCTGGCAAGAGATCGCTCGGGGCTCAGTCTGTGTCTCAGCTAAACACGGAGAGACCTGGCAACCTCCGCACCTGCTTCCTAATTCCACCCCACCGAGACAGACCTTCCTTTCTGATTTGGATCTGACGCGGTCCAAAGTTTTTATTTAAAAAAATAGCTTTGAGTATGGCCCTGCATGCTGCCTTGGCTCCTTCAGGGAAATAAACAACAAAGCAACCAATAACCAATGAACAAGAGAGGTATAACAGCTCCCTCCAGGTAGACACTGAAGATGTGCCTGCTTCTAGGGGGTGAACTGGTTACTCATCCACAAGGGCTTTGTTCAGGAATTTCAAGACACGGCAGCAGGAATCCATCATGGAGTCACAGTCATTAAACTTACCGCCGTGGCTGTGCCTGGGCCGACACCCTCTGTGTGTACAGGAAAGGACTGCCTTTCCCGGTGTGCACTGGCCCTGGGCAGCCTCCTTCTCGTAAACCTCATCGGGGTGATGCTGGCTCCTTCCTTACCTTTATTCCTTGGCCGAGGCTTTCCAGGGAATTAATATCCAGCCCTTCCTTGCAGGCCTGCAGGCAGGAAATCACCTTCTGACTCTCCATTTTTCCAGGGCGGATGGTGAGACTGGCCAGGCTGCCGTGGAAAAACTGGGCAAACCGCGGTTTGGTGACTTCTCCGCCTAGAAGATAAAGAAGCACCGTTATTTGCCCTGTGGAGCTGGGGTATGAAACACCACTTCAAGCCTCTGTCTGGTTATGGAGCCAAGGACACAGCGACTGTGGCCAGATTCTCAATAAGTGGATGTCATTTGCAGCCAATACTTCGGCATTGTCAGCTGCACCTGATTGAGGAATCCTGGAGTTTCTCAGTTTTAAAAATAGTTACTTTCAGAGACACAAACTGTTTTAGAAGACAGGAAAGCCCTACAGAGTGAAATAGAGGGAGAAGGAAGCTACTATTGATTAAAAGCCTCCTGTGTGCCAGGCCGTGTGCAAGGGACCTCATCTGTAAGCCTGCAAAGATGAATCATTGTTTCCAACTGACACCTGAAGAATTCCCAGACTCAGAAAGGTTGAGGGACTTGCGCCAGAACTGTGGGCTAAACGCTGGAGCTGGTACTCTTGTCCTGGCCTGTCCGACTCCAAAGCTGGCATTTGTTCCACTGAGAGGTTGGCAGGCACTTGGGGAATCCCAGAAACCCCACACCCATAGGCGCTGGCTCTCCCGAAATGAGTTGATTGCACGTCGGCTCACATGCAGGTTCTCTGGCCAATAAGGACTTCCTCGATTCTGTTCTACCTCTGACTTTCTGCTCCTGTTTTCTACTGTGCTCTGCTGACTGCAAGGAGCTCTGTCTGAACTGGGGTCCAGTCTTCAGCACGTGATACTGTCCATCGTGGCTTGTGTTGCAAAGCCAGCGTGGAAGTTACCTCCTTGCATTTTGTCCGTGGTTTCTGAAATCGGGCCTCCCTAAGGTCTGCTTGAATCTCCACCCCTATTGCTAGGGCTTCCTCACTGACTTCCCTGAGCTCAGACCCCTTCCATTGGTGGGCACACCAACATGCTTAGCCTTGATCTTGCACTTCCATTTGTTCAGAGAAGAAGCAGAACATACAGGAAAGATAAACTGGGGACAAACTTTGGCTTTGCTAATTCCTTGAGAAGGTTTTGTAAGCTCTCTCAGCCCTTGCTTGCTTGGAGAGGACATTATGGGTTCTACCTCCTGGTTCTCCTGTGCACGCTCAGCAGGGCCTGCAGCTTCCCCAGTGACCCTCCACCTGGCTCCTGCAGTGCAGGTCTGCACCTTCCCCCAGCACAGTGCACTCCAGTGAGACGCCTCTCTGTGAAGGGCTTTCCCGAAGCCACAGGGGGCGCATCTCCAAAAAGTTCTGCCTCAGTGACACCGCAGTGACTTCACTGCCCTTCAGTGAGCCATGCCGTGCCAGCAAAGTCTGGACCTCAGCCCCGGGGGGAGGAGGCAGAGGGATCTCCCTGGGGTACCCTATCTCAGCCCTTCCTGAGTACCTGCATTCCTATATTCTTGAGTTCTTTCTGCTTCTTTGTAGCCAATCCTTCATTATTCCAGCCCTCTGTTACAGTTAATGATTCTTTCTATTTTCCTGTTTAAACTCTGTGTGGTTTCTCTCCCCTGATTGGGTCTGAACGGAAACCCGCTCTATTGCTTACACTCCTTCCTCCCCATGTCGGGTACCACCTCCAAACTGAGCACGTTAGGCACATCCATGGTTCTGGAAGGTACTTTACATCCTCTGTCCCCTGCTGTTCACAGAAACCTTTCATGAGTCCCTGCCGACTGTGCCCTCCCCCTGCCCTCAGCCCCCTGCCCTCAGCTCCTTGCCCACTGTGGCTTCCCTCTGCCCTCAGCCCCCTGC
>VMDR010007976.1:0-38250 GCA_007922815.1 Macrotus californicus
TGTTTATTGCCACCGTTATTTCTTAAGAAGTCTGTTTATTCTGACTTTAACTAGTTCAAATGGAATCTAGAAAGTGCCTAACAAATAGGTCTTAATTCCTACATGCTGTTTTTGTAACTTTTAACCATTCAGACAAGTGTAAAAATATTAAAAGGAAGTTAGTTAGCACTTTTCATGCATGTAAGAGTAAAGCATGTCATTCTCTGAGATTCAGTTTCATTAGTTTGAAAAACTAACCAAATTGTTAATGTTGGAGTTTATGTGATAACACTTATTCAATCAAAGTGTCCTAAACCGGACTCGTCCCCTGATTATTGCCTTTCCCTCCTTCTAGTCCCATCATCGGGGGGTGAGGAATGGGGAAGTTACTGAGAAAGTCATTCTTCCCTTCACCATAAAGTGAGAATGGCCATCCAGGGAACACCCCTGGACGTGGAGATGCGCCCAAGCGCTCCCCTGGGGAGCATCAGCACCTTCCAACCGTGTCAGCATCTGTCAACACACTCATGGAGCTCCTCGCTGGAAATGCCTCTTAAGTTTGCTGATCATAGAGATCGTCAGTTTTATTTCTTAATAGTTACAAAAATATTTGGCCAAAAAGTGTAAAGTACAGATTCTTTCTGACCCACCTAGTTCAACAAATCTAGATCCAAACACCTTTTGGTCATTTCAAAAAAAAGCAAATCCATCTTCAATCCATAGACTAAGGATATTCAGGGAAAAAAAAGGACACAGTCTCTAAAACCAATAACTAGAAGTTACAAAAATGTTTTCAGCAATTGGAATAAATACGTGGCTTCCTAAGAAGAGCAATTTAAAAGAAAATCTTCAGTTGGATGTCATAGGGCTTGTTTGTTAAAATAAGTTTCCTTACTTTACATTGCACCTATAATTAAAAGCAGCCTCTCATCTTTTTTCCTTCCTTCTCTGATCCCTTCCATCTGCGCCTGCCCTCATCCTACTACAGCACCCCTCCCCCCACCCCCCCACCCCCACAATACTTCCAGCTCTCTGCTTAGCCACTGATCTCATCACCTTCTCTAGACCTTGGTCCTCAAAATAGTTAGGATTCCGATCCAGTACCACATCCCAACGAAGGATGAGGTTTGACATTTGATAGTGGCTATATCATATTTTAAATAGGTAAAAAGAGAGGCCAACTTTATGCTAAAGCACGCAGCCCAGCTCTTGCATATAGTGATGGCTGTTATGATTTTTCTTCTCATATTTATGTCTGAATTTATAGTGGGGCACTTATACCCCTAGTCTGTGAGTTATTCATTACAGTAGAAGGACCAGTGTCCCTAAGACTGACAGGATCCCACTGTCTTCACAAGCAGAGAAAAAACACAGCATCAGGCATCAGATAGAAATGGGAGGAAACGCTGGGAGGGGCCTCATTTCCGGGTTCCCCTTCCCCAGTGCTCACCTTCGCACTCATTGCTCTGCTCCCACGTGGCAGGCTGCCAGCGCCTCTGATTGTACCCAGCACAGCAGTGACCACAGGTCTCCCCACAGGTGTGGTGTTGGCATTCACACCGAAACCTGGGCAAGTGGTGAGGCAATCTCAGTTATTGGAAGGTTTTTGTAAGATCAATTGTTCCTATATGAAAAACTGACAGTCACCATGGTCACCCATGGTACCATAGATTAAGCACTTTGCATATATTATTTCAAGTCTTCCCCCGCCCCATCCTACTTATCATCTCTGTTTTACAGATGTTGACATTAAGAGTCAGAGCTATTAAAACACTTGCCAAAGGTCAATCCGTGATAAATGAGAGCCAGATTTCAAACCTGTCTGCCTGACCCCGAAGCCCCAGCTCTTTCTTCACTTCCACATTATATTACAACAAACCAACACACTCGCAGCCAGGGCTGAGCTTACTGAGATGTGTGGAGCATCACCTCTTCACAAAGATCTGGAGCCATCCTGTGAGAAAGGTCTACTCAGATACTTTGCTCTCAACCTGTGGCCATTCACAGAGATTCACTGGGCCCAAGAGACAGTTATGAATAAGATCTCAGAGGACCTGTCTCAGGAGCCCACACCAGCTCCAATAGACCATTTCATCCTAGGGCCCAAAGCTGAGATTGCTCAACAAGGCATGGGGGTAAAAGCCTTTAAAAACCTACCTTCAAAAATGTATACACCTGCCTTAAAACTTTTCAAAATTATAGTGAAATTGTTGTAGCCACGGCATTGGATTAGAACTCCAAGCTCTGAGCTCCCACTCAGCTGAGCTTGAAAGAGGATTCACAAGAAGTTAAAGAAAAAAGAAAATTGTGTTGAATATCTTATCCATTTTGGTAAAGCACAATACTTTAAATGTGATGCAGTTAAATGGTATACATACACATGTAAATATCTAAATAAATGAGTGCCTTTAATAAATAATATAAAGAGGAATAAAGGGGAAAAAAGGGTTCTTGGCTGTGCCTGTGGGGATTCCCTCACTTCTACGGCGAGGAGGTGGGACGGCAAATACCCAGTTACACACCTAATAGAAGATTAGTTACCCCTCTCCCCACTCAGCTGCCTGAGAAAGCAAATGGACATCGATTTAACTGGCAGCAAAGGACAGCTGGAGTCCCAGTGGGATTTTGTGAGAGATGATTTTAGTTCATTGCCCATTGCCCTTTGCATAAACTGGACTCAAAGAATTATTTAGGGAAGATGGCTTGAAGAACATACAGTCCAACTGCACTTATAGGGAGATGAAAATTGAGCATAGCAGAAAAAAAAAAAAAAAGCTGGGTACTTGTCTGAATCATATTGGCACCCCCAAATAATTGCTTGTTCTGACTTGAGTACAGAAAACTGATCCTTGCACCTACTGTAAGGACTAGAGAATCCTCTTCCTGATGACCGCTCCGCCCCATCCCCAGGGAAATGTCTTACCTCGTTCTGATGTCAACAGGCATGCTTCTCCTGAAACTGGTTACTTTTTAGATTATGATCACAGTGAAATATGAAACTGAGCAGTTTTCTCTTTTTAACTGGATTTGTAGGGAGCTGAGAATCACCTATGTGATCGACCCACGTTTCCATGCATCAAGGTCAGCATGGTGTGCACGCTTAATTAAAGCCCCTCTGCCAGTTCTTGACTAGCAACTGACTTTCTGATGGTCCAGCCCTGGCTTCCTGCATTAAGTCACTGCATGCACTCAAATATAAGATTTTTTCCCTCTTCGTAGATGTGGATTTTAGCAGCATTTGTGCAAGCCAGCCAGTTGGCCAGAAGCAAACCAATGTGTAGAAGGAGGCAAGGCAGCTGTGCTGGCGTAGACGGGTGGCAAACTGAGCCTCTCACCAAGGCATGGAGAGATGGCCTCTCCACTCACAAGCACCCAGTAGGCACTCCTCCAGGTCTGCAGAGTCAACAGGGCTTGGCAGTTCTTCCAAAAGGGGAAACTCAGACCTCCTCTGTTGACTTTCCTCTCCCATGTGGAGCCGTTGTGTCTCAGGGTCAGGAACAACTGACCAACCTGTTTGCTTCCCTCTCTCTAACTCTGACCTGACTTCTAGTAACCCCCACGGGACTACACAGGAATGACGGGTTAATCATTAACAAACAAGTCCTGGCCAGGTAAAGGCTAGTCAGTTGTTGGATTCACACTGTTACATCTCAGACAGCCCCACCCGATCCCTGAAGGAGTGACAACATCAGGGACTGTTGCTGATCAGGGATAAGGGCCCCACAAGGCACCCACATAAGCTGGGAGCTGGGATCCTGAACACAAAACGAGGCCTAACAATGCACACATCTGAGTCTGACTGAAGTAAAATGTGTCTCTGGTAAATGCTACTCATGGGGAAATGCAGATTTTAAATGAAACACTGAGAGAAAATTATTACTGTATTTAGCATTCCAGTAATTTCCAGTCCTTAAAAGTATTTCTCTTGTGGTAGTTACATGAATGTATGCAATTGCTGAACACTTAATATTTAAAATTGATGCATCTTATTCTATGTGAAATATACTTCAATTCAAAATAAAACTGGGCACAACCATGTTCACAGCCAAAAGGTAGCAGTAACCTAAGTGTTTATGACAGATGAATGGATAAACAAAATGTGGTACATACATAATGAAACATTACTCAGCGTCAAAAATGAAGGAACTACTCATACATGCTACAAGACGGGTGGACCTTGAGGACATTATGCTGAGTGCAATAAGCCAGGCATAAAAAGACAAATACTGTGTGATTCCACTTATGTAAGGTACCTAGAGTAGTCAAAATCACAGAGACAGAGAACGGTATGGTGGCTGTCAGCAGCTGGGGGAGGAGAGAATGGGGGGGTCGCTTAATAGGTATGGAATTTCATTTTTGCAAGATGTTCAGGAGATTGGCTGTACAACAATGTGAGTACATTTAACATTACTGAACTGTACGCTTAAAAATGGTGAAGATCCTAAACTTTATATTATGTGTACTTTACCAAAATAGAGAATGGGGGGAAAGAATTTGAACCTGTATACCCCTGATCCCACTAGACCGAGGATGCCAAACAAGTGTTATTTCTCTTGGCAACACTAATCAATTATTTGCGCCTGCCTGCGGCACTGTCTGGCTGGGGTGAGGGTTGATGGGGGGTGGGGCAGGGAATTAGAGATATTTAATGGGATGCAAACATACACTGAAACAATTAGACTTATTCATAGCAAGGCAAAACAATCTGTACAATGTACTTACATTTTTTCAGGGTTGTTTGCATTGCACACTTCAGCATGGCCATTGCAAGCACACCTCCCACCAATGCTGATGTCCTTTATGCTGTAGTAATACTAGGCAACAGAAAACACAATGTGTCTGTTTTACTGAAAAGCAACAAAAACTTTGCTTTACTAATCTTTAGTGTACATCTATACTGGACCTGCTTCTCTTTCATCCTGTTATCTTTTCTTTTTTCTTTTCAGAGACAGAGGGGGAGGGAGGGAGAAAGAGAGGGAGAGAAATATCAATGTGTGGTTACTTCTCCCACACCCCCTACCGGGGACCCAGCCCACAACCCAGGCATGTGCCCTGACTGGAAATCGAACCAGTGACCCCTTGGTTCACAGGCCAGCACTCAATCCACTAAGCCACACCAGCCAGGGCCTGTTATCTTTTTTTAAAAGATCTTTATTTATTTATTTTTAGAGAGAGGGGGAGGGAGGAAGAAAGAGAGGGAGAGAAACACCAATCATCTCCAACTGGGTACCTGGCCTGCAACCAGGCATGCATCCAGACCTGGGAATCAAATCAGCATCCTTTTGGTTTACAGGACAATGCTCAATCTGCTGAGCCACACCTGAGCCTACGTCCGCTCCAAAGAAGCCACATTTGTATATAATTTGTCTTATAAAAATAAATGCATTCCTCAATCTTATTTAATAGCATAATGCTGAATTCATACCATTTTAAAAACCAAATGCTTTAAATGCATGGAGGGAAATTGCCTTAGGAAAGAATTATACCCTTTAGCCTTTTGGAAAGAGATTAAGTGCTTCCTAGTTTATTTTTTAAATGTATATCTGGGTTTCACGAGTTAAACATATTTATTTACCAAAAATAAATTTTTGAATCAAAAACTCTGCACCTACTATGTTTGTGCAGGCTTTGCAAGGGGAGAGAGTGTTTACAAAGATGATTAGATGCAGCGCACCGAGAGTGGCAGGTGCCATCAGCAATTGCTGAAGCCTTGCTAGCTCAAGGTTAATAAGGCCAAACACAGAAGTTCAGGCTCCAAAAGGCCAGACAGAACAAGCTTCAGGTCTAGCTGAGGATCGGCCCCTGAGCCAGGCCACAAATATGGGTAGGCCATTGCATGGAGAGGGCACATCTCTGGGGGGTTGCAAGGCCTCTGTGCTAATGACAACAGGTGGCACTGTGTGCCAGCTCCTTGACTTCTCAGGCTTGGTGGGAGATGCACAGGGTTTGGTGAGTAATTTGGAGGTTTTAGAATAATCTTTCTGTCCATGAACATACCTGCCAGTGAGAAAGTCTTTGAATTCACAAGGACGAGAGGGTTTTGCATCTTTTTTGCTGTTGCTGCTGAGATTAGTCATCTTCAAGTGCCCTATTCACTCGATGTTGGGGTTCTGTTCTGATTTCCTCTTTAAAAGCTATTAAAGTGTCTAAGCTTCCTGGCAATATCTTATTTAGTCTGAAGGCATTTACAACCTCTCTTGTTAATATGGGTAAATTCAGTATTCGAGGGCTCTCTGTGAAACGTTAACACTCAGAGGCTTCTCAGCTGATCACCATAGAAGTGTCTCTTTGCATATGTGTTAAGGGCGCCAGCGGCAAAAGAGAGAAGCACGTGATCAGCCTTCACCCCCACAGCACTGCTGTTCCTCCATTCAAAGAAGCAACTTAGACTGGGGGATTCGAGATTATATGTTGTGCACTCCATTAAAAATTGCTTAATAGAGAAGACTGTATTCACTTAAGTGAAAAGAAATATACATACATAATAGTACAAATCTTTCAACTCCCCAAGAGACAAATTTTCAAAAAATGATGGTTAGGTACATTTGTAGCAGGGCTACTAAACGCCTGGAGAAATGGAAACAGCCTGGCCACAGTCTGTCAGAAAGCCCTGCCCTTCCTTGTAAATTCCATCCTGGGATCCAGGACATTTCCCACACACAGCAGCTAAGAGTGCTAACAGCGCAGGGGATGCAGAAGAAGAGCCACCTACACCTAAGATAACAGGACTTTTTGGAAAATCCTTAAAACTGTAGCAAAACTTACCTTTCTCTCTTCCTTTTCCAGTTCTCTAATATTACTTACATAAGAAAGCAAACTCTATAAGGTACATAAATCACCTTCCACTCACCCTTCTAGGTCCTGTCTCCACCTTTCCCCACCCTGCTCTTTGTCCTGAAGCTGAACTTTATGGGCTGCAACAAGGGTCTCTTGCTTTCTATTGGGTTTGGTCAATGGGAGGCACTAGCAGGAAATCAGAGGGCAGGAGAAGAGTGAGCTCAGGGTATTTGTTCTGATGGAACCCTCCATGCCAGGAGACAGGGGTACTCTCCTGACACTGAGTGAAAGATGTTCAGGCTATACATCCAATAGTGGGAGTACCAGTGCTCACCAATATCTATCTCGCCTCTACTTTGGCTAGATTACATTACCCAGCCTCCTGCATCTAGGTGGGGCTATACAATCAGTTCCTGCCAATGGCTGGAACCCAGTCCTAGTTCCTATGTGGCTGGGACCATGTGGGCCTCCTCTGCCCTCTCTCTCTTCTGTCATCTTCTGACCAGATGCAGGGGATCCAGGGAAGACTCCGAGGTCCTACAGGCTGCACACTTAAATTTAAAAAGCCTTGTTCACTAAATGACTTTGTGGAGCCAATCCCACCTCCTGAGCACATTAGATTGTCACATGAGCAAAAAACAAATCTTTATTTTGTTAAGCCTCTGGGACTGACTGTTTGTTATTATATCAGACTAATGCCAGGCTGGCTGTCATCCTTTGCCTTTCATCTTCTTTGAATGTAGTCATTTTTCCTCGACAAGCAAACTTCTAATTTATGTCTAATATTTCAGACAAAAACAACTCCTATGCCAACACCATTACTTGCTGTAAATATTACTTGACTGAGTTCAAGGCAATTAATTTGATAAGCAAAAAATAAAAGTTTACAAAGCTGCTATCCAGCCACCTAGAAACACGACTCACCCTCCGAGTGACAGTTGGGTCTCGCTGTGCTTTGGAGATGAGGTGTCCAAGAAGGGTGTTGGTTCGGAGAAAACGCAAGCGTATATTTGTTGCCTTGGTGAAGTCCCTCAGAGTGTGGGAGAAAGTAAAATTTTTCGCACCAGGACGACCATTTATCAAGGACACCACAACCTAAAATAACAACACACATACACACACACACACACACACACAGGGAGAAAAAGTCCTCTCATCAAAATTTAGCAGCAAGTAACTATAAATAACTCATACATCCCAAAGCACTAGGTTTTCTTGAGCCATTTGATGTTAGTAGGTGGTGTTGGGTCTTGTTGATGTCTAAAAACATTGCTAGTTCATCTTCTCTTCAAATTCTGGCACTCTGTCCTGAGCCTAGGTTCTCAGAAGGTGTTATCATTTTCTTTCCAAGCCCTTTGTTCTATCAGTATAGCTGTGGGGCTGTAATGCTAGGCAATGTTGGGAGTATAATGTTAAAATATATAAAGATAAGGAAACAACTTTTTGTCAAGCTGCCTCAAAGAAACAAAGCTAAGGTAATCAAAAACTCGATGATGTTTTAAAAAGAGTTTCTGCGTTTAAAGTTGACAGTGAAGGAGATAAAATAGCTCTACAAAACCGAGGTTTTCTTTTAAAGCTTGAGGTAATGAAGTTCAAGTCCCAACCATCTGAGACATGAACCACTCACCACTCATTGCAAGATACTAGACAGAGCCACTCAAGACCTTTCTACCTACAGAGCAGGAGACAGACATCATTTAAAAAAGCTTATTTGAAATTCACTTCATGCTCACTATGGCCTTACAATTTCCATGGAATTCTTCTCTGATTTTCCCCACCTCTGTTTTCCCATTGCCTGATCGATTTCGCAGGGCCAAAAATACAATCCTAAAGGACAACAATTTATTTTTTCCCAGATGTTGCTCGTCCTGCCCAAGGGATCATGGATTAGTGCTGCTACATTCCCTTCATCTCATCACTCTTACTGGGATAATGGGTCTGGGAAACAGTGGGAGGGGCTTCACGTCAATTGCCAGCAACCCACTTTCTCAATACTCCACCCAAAAAGAGAGTTCAAGATCTATGGGCCTTGAATCTGGAATCCTGACTTCCTGAGAATTAGAGACCTCAAATAGAATTTCCAATGTTAATTACACCTCAATTTAAAAAATAAAGAATTTGCCATCCAACTCATTCTGGGAGTCTTTGATGTGATTCTTTCACCCACGTACTGGTTTCCATCATGACCTATGTCAGATCTCCTTGAAAGTGTGAGCTTCACAGTTATGAAGAATTTAATACCCATGTTCATTCCTGAGTCTCATCTCTTGTGGCCTCCCACATTTACCTACCTCACCATTTTCCAAAGGTATAATCCGGGAATATTCAGTAGTACAAAGCACATCATCATCTCGGGTGACAGCCATATTTGCTGCCTGCCCAAATTGTTCCCAACAGTCTCCTTTAGAATCTAGAAAGGAAACATTTAATGTTATCAAATAAAATACTATCACCTTGATGTAAATCTCTTAAGAAATCTTATGTTTCCTTAAGAAAATACATGAATAGAGAAAGAACAGAGAAGCATTGAAAATTTTTAGGCAAACACTTAGAATGAAGTTTTTAGATCATGAAAGAAAATACCAAGCCATTTCAAGCCACTTGACTTTCAAAAGCAATGTTGGGAGATGTGATTCTACATCCTCACTGATTAAGCAAGTTTACCCTCCAAGGAGCATTCATGGAAAACTCAATGCCCTTGTAAGCGAAAGTCCTGTCCACCTCAAGTCGTCATAGGGTTCAACACACTGACATCCCTCATTAGTGAAGACGACAGGGTCAAGGTAAGTTATATAAAATGCAGGATCCACGAATGAAAGCTGGTTCCTAATTCTGCATAAAAGGAAAGGACTGTAGCTGTGGCTCAGTTACAGGCACACTGTTTCTCCCCAAATCATGGCAAGAACTATTAACATAAAGGCATTTCAACCTCAGTTCTGCATGTGTATACTTGCAATTAATGCACACGTGCTTGATAAACAGGGCTGTTCTAAGGGGAACCCAGAAAATTAAAACTGACTAATGCCTAACTAGCCACATGGAGAGACAAATTTTCTAGTTAAATCCAAAGTCTGGATCTGTTGCAAATAATTAAAGTCCCTTATATGGTAGGCGAGATTACTTACGAGCAAAATACTGCCAAGGTGAGTAGGTGCTCCCAAAGTCTAGAGATCTTTCCAAGACCCAAAGATCAGGACGAGGAGAATTTGCAAATTTGATTAAAATATAGGCCACATGGAAAAGCTGATAAAGCAAAGGAGATACAATTATTAAAGTCACCTTGTCTGTCTACGACCTTGACCATCTGTGACACTGATTCCCAGGTCAGTGCATGTAGCCACACCTCTCCCAAGATCCAGATCCCATTCCTCCCTCTCTATTGGAAATCTGTGCCTGGGTTCAGTTTCTCAAGCTTGTCGGGTCCAAAAACAACATGATCACTTTTCAAATCTACACGTAAATCTTTGTCACATCTTAACCATTATACCTTTGAATTTCAACTAGCTGACACAGCATTTTAAGGTCTGTACATTCAGAGAATTCTGATGTCAAGCAGTAGTCATTGTCAAGTGCCCCCCCCCCGAAACCTGTTTATTTAATAATTTACGATTTAATCATTACTCTGTTCTGGGTACTATGATAAGCACACATTCTTGCCTTTAGGCCTCACTAATGAGGATGAGGATGAGGAAAGTGTGACTTAGGGAGGGTAAGTAACTTGCCCACCTCTTGCAGGTGTAAAAATCCTGAAACTATATGTATTCTATTCACTGACCATTAGCTATGCCACAGACCGAATAAGTACTTAATATGTGACCTCTTTCACCTTAGGGGAAATGAATTGTCAGCTCCAAACATAATTATTTCCAAATATTCAAAGTTCTCATTATAGGGAGCCGGGAGGTGGGAAGCTGTGTTATGAATAATACATCTCGAGGGTTATTTGAATGCAATGGTTTTCCAAAGTTGCACTTACTGCTACAGAAAATCCAGATAAATGAAATAGCTCCGATAGCTCAGAAGACCACTCTCTGTTTCGCTTCATCATGTTCTGAGATAATGCGTGATCCCTTTGATGCAGCACAGCAAATATTCCAAATCTAGCAGCAGATGGAGACACCATGGCGGCCACTCCACTTGTTAGATGAGCCTCCACCCAGGCCTAATTGAATAAGCCCTTTGATTCCATCAACTCATCTTCCAGCACCTGTCAGAGAGGGCATTCCACTTTAAAGTGTTTCCCTCCCCCAGTGGCTGGTGTGGCTCGGTTGGTTGGAGCATAATCCCGTAAACCAAAAGGTCATGGGTTCGATTCCCAGTCAGGGCACATGTCTATGTTGCAGGTTCAGTCCCTGATCAGAGCACATTAAAACAGGCAACTGATCAATGTTTCTCTCTCACATCGATGCTTCTCTCCCTCTCTCTCTCCCTCTCTTCCCCTCTCTCTCAATAAGCATATCTTCGGGTAAGGACAAAAATAAATTAAATAAAATGAAAAAAAGTCTCCTCCCCCATTTTTGTCTTAGGAACCTGTTTATGTGCCCTAACTACTGGTAGGCTGCCTTCCATTCTTTCCTGAGCCCACTGACGCTGGCACTCTCTGTGTTCTGGATCATCTCCACCGCTGTGTGACTTGCAGCCAGTTCTTGCCAAGTGCTCCAGCTCCACAGGAAATCTCTGAGACGTGTAAACTCAGAATGTCACTGCGAGGCAGTGTGAGTGCTGTCCAAAGTGGGTTCACAGCTGGCTCATGCACGTTAAACCAACTGTGATGGATTTATTCTCTCTTGCTTGATAATTTAAAAATATGTGCTTTTTAAATGGCTCCTTCTGCTGAACTCCTACTATCAGTTACTTATGTTCGCTCTTTGATCATTCATAATATTTCAAAGCACGCATGGCCCACACTTGAAACTCATTGATGTAAACAAAGGCCCTTTATGAAGCTGGAAATCACCAGATGATGGAGTCACTGGAAGCAAGGGCAGAGTTGTGCATTTTCAGAGAAGTAACATCTATATATACACACACAAACACACTTTTAAAAAAATCTCTGAAAGTAAGTTTCAGACATCACTATGTCTGCATATATCTTCTGAGAATGTAGACATTTCTCTTTCATAAATTCAACATTTTGACACCTGACAAATTTTACCATTAATACAAAAATCTTATCTAACACACTGTCCATATTCAAATTTTCCTGATTCTCCTCCTGATTCGCCTGTTGTATACTTCCAGTCCAGGATCCAGACAGGGATTATATACAGAATTTACTTCTGGAGTCTCCCTTGTGTTTTTTAATTAAGAGCAATCCTTCCACGGTTTTGTCTTACGTGACACTGACATTTGAATGAGTCCAGGTTTTTTCTATCACAGCATGTTCCACAACCTAAATTTGTCTGATTATCTTCTCATGATCTGGCTCAGGGTGAGCATTTTGGCAGGATTACTACCTGTGTGACATGTCCTTCTCATGCCATCATGCCAGGGGCACATGATGCCAGGCTGTCCTCTGATCAGTGACGCTATGTCTGATCGCTTGTCTAAGAAGATGCCTGCTAGATTTCCCCCTTATAAAGTTACCTTTTAAATTTTGTCATTAATAAGGAATCCATGGAGAGACATTTTGAAACATTTATTTTTATTAACTAAATTATAAACCTTCCCCACTATCCATGTAAAAATATAAATACAAATTATGGAAAATAAGTCCCAACATAAGGGACCAAACAATTAAATTTCTTTTGTGGCTGATGCCCATTTCAAAAAATTAATCTAATAAGCCAATTTCATAGGAATGCTTTCATTGAGAAGGAAAGATGCGGATCTCAAGGGAAATTAAACTCCATTTTAGTGCCCTTGTTTGAAAACATTTCACAAAATGGAGTACAATCATCATAAAATAGTCGAGGTCAGTGATGAAAATACAACTCAGCTGAAGAAGGATCCTGTAAACCTGGACCAAAGAGCACATCTGCCAACAGCTCGGCAAGGGAACTTCTTTCTTGTGGTTTATCACCACCATTTACTATAACACTCAGACCCCGGCCCCATCAAAAAGTATGTGTGGGGAGGAAGGTCACTTCATCCCTCAGTTCCTCTTACTGTTTCCTACAAGCACCTAGTCACCTGCAAGGAGGGAAGGTAGGTCACCCCAGAAACTTACAGGGAACTTACATTATACCTTCTATAATGTTCCAGTCCCCTCCCCTTGGCCAATGTCTTCCTACCTAAAGATAATCATCATTTCTGACCTGCACTCATAATGGTCCTGTCCTACTTTTGCTTGTCACATCTATTTCTTACCCTGTGTCAACCTTTCACTCAGGGTGAGAAGTTTTATCCAGAATCTCTTTTTGAGAAGAACCCCACTGCACTCCTGACGAGGTCAGGCCACTGCATGTTTCCTCAGTGTTTTGTCTCGTAGGTCCCCCTCCTAGCCTTTGGAGTGGCCCAGGCTTCCACTATTTATCCCACAGGGCAGCCTTCCCAGGATTTCAATACCAACATCACGTCCCTTAGGTTCTTTTTAAAGGAATCAAGATTCAAGTCAGCTGGAGTCAGGGATTTAGCATACAACCTGGGACGGAAAGGGGAATTGGAGTCTCTCATCTCTCACTTCCTTATTGAAAATAACCACAATATCCTGAGAAATAAAATCCCTAAACCAAAATTGACTGTAAAGATTTGGATCACTCTGACAACTTGGGAAATGACAAGATGCTGTTTTTAATGGAAAATTTCAAGAAAAAAAAAAAAAGAGGGGGAAAGGTAAAACACACACACCTATATGTTGTTACTGATAAATTCATAACTCAGGAGAAAAAAGTGATTGATGGCACATTGCATGACTTTCAGTACCTGTGGATGTCAATCATTATTCCTTAAAGTAGACTCCCAAGTAGATTCCTTGAGACTGAAATGTATTATTCAAGAGCATTTTATCCACGACTAACAACTTATAAATCGATTTGGTGGTGATTTAAAATAAGCTGAAGCCTACTGGGATTCAAGAAGTCTGAGCTCTGTTTTACATCAAGTCTCATATTTTATCCTACTCTCTATGGCTGCTCTCACTGTCAGGGATTTATTTTTTATTTTTTATTTTTGTCTAGAGCCTGATTCTCCTTGTAAAACTCAATTTTTCACATTCAAGTTTGTTTGCTAATTTATAAGAAAATTAGGTATAACACTTGGTTCACCCACTGAACTAATAAGTAGCCGAAGAATTTGCTCACAAACCATACAGGACAATGGAAATTATATAGTCATGTTCTTCCAAGGCAAAGCGATTTTAGTAACTCAGCTTTCATAACCAGCAACCAAGCTATCTGAATCCTCCACTATATTTTTCTAGACTCATTAACCACTAAAAATAAATTGATTTCTATAGGGGACTTACACCCTGGTAGGCTTCAACGAAGTATTTCTCAATGATGATTTGTTCTAAATCAGCTCCCAAACGATGTTATCATCATTTTTCATAAATAATTTCATACCTTCTATAATGTTCCAGTCTCCTCCCCTTGGCCAATATCTTTCTACCTAAAGATTATTATCATTTCTGACCTGTACTCATAATGGTCCTTTTGCTTGTCATGTCTGTTACTTTCTCCCTCTGTTACATCTTAACTTCAGTTTTACCAAGGTACATCAGAGTTTTACTGGAGGCTAAAATTATCCTCTTGGCTGTGCATGTCTGTAGAGCATAATGACAATCACTTAAATTGACTCAGCGTATTTTTTATTAGTCAGCATATATTTTGGGAGGAGAGGGGAATGAGCTTTAAGCTGAAGTGTCATTTCAAATCAGCTGCGCCACAGATGAAATATTCTTCTTAGAATTTGTTCTTTGATCAAAAGCTGTCATTTACTTTTTGAACTAAATCCCTTAGCATGGTAGTTCTCAAAGGAGGTGGTACCACTCTCTGACGTATGTTATTGGTTGTCACAATAACAAGCCCAACAAGGAGACAGACCACGTATTTCAGAGGGGTCAACCTGGACCCTGAGAAATACCACAGCCAGTTGCCAATGCCTCCCCCTGTGCTCCGGATCCTGTTCCCCTCCTGCCTCTGTTGGAGCCCTACCATCAGCTTTTAAATGTCTCTTCCATCCTAAAGACAAGCCCTCCTCTAGCTCCACCCTAGCTCCTTCTCCCCATAACAGTGGTACTTCCTGGAAGTTTGGCTGCTGGCTTGGCTCCTCCCTCCTCACCTGTCACTCACTCTCACGTCTCCTGTGGCTCAGCTTTGTCTCACCTCACTCCACACTCCACTTCCCTCTTCCACCACTGACTCCAATGGATTGGGCTGGCCAAGAAGTTCATTTGGTTTTTCTTCCATAAGATGGTCTAGCAACACTTAATTGTCTTAAACTTCAATCAAAACAATTTTGTTAGATTGTATTGGGACAGCTGTCCTATCAGTGTGCATTTTTTTAAAAACTTATCGAAATTGGTGATTTTTGTGTAGCCATTTTAATATTGAAGATGAAAGAAAATATGCAACACTGTTGGCATATTATGTTTTATTATTTCAACAAAGGTAAAAATGCCACTGAAACACACACACAAAAAGATCTGTGCAGTGTATGGAGAAGGTGCTGTGACTGTTCAAACATGTCAAAGTGGTTTGCGAAGTTTTGTGTTGGAGGCTTCTCACTGGACGATGCTCCAAGGCCAGGTAGACCAGTTAAAGTTGACAGTGGTCAAATTGAGATGTTAATTGAGAACAATCAACATTATACCATGCAGCAGTTAGCTGACATACTCAAAATGTCCAAATCAATAAAGTTATTGGTAAAAATGAAAAATGTGTCTTTTATGGAAAAAACTAATGGACTTTTTGGCCAACCCAATATATCTGTAGCCCAGACTCCTCCCATCAACTTCTGACCCACATTTCCAGCTGGTTACTTAATCTGTCCTTTGCATCCACCTCAACTCGACATGACCCAGTGAAAGCCTGACCCCAACCCCCGGAGCCTGCTAACCCCTATTTAATCTGTAGGCCTCAGTGTAGCCTTCACTCTGGCTAGTTGTATGTATTTTATGCTTCCTGGAGCACTGTGCTTTTACCTGAAACCGCTCATCACAGGAGGAATTAAACATTCACAGGTCGAGTGCACATGGCCTTGGCAATACAGTACATGCGCCTGGTTCTCCCGCCCACTCATGAACTGCAACAGGAATACCTTGGCTACACATCGCTGGAGGCCAGGGCATGGCCTGCACTTTGCCTGGATGAGGGTGATGCTGGTAGTCGGCCAAAACCCTAAGGATTGCAATTACTTGGCATAAAATGGGACAATTCACGGTTACCATTGCTGTGATGTAACAGTGAATCCCCAGCTGAACTCTCGGATCTAAACACAAGGTGACCTCTTCTGTCCCAAAGGCTCTGACTTAAATGCTCTGGCTCCCATGCGTACCCCTGCCAGGCATCCCTCACAGCAAATGTGTGAAAAAAGTGATGCTGCAGCGTAGGGGAGGCCTGGGTGTGAAGGGTCAGAGCGGGATGTGGTGAGTGAAGGCAGCTGGGCAGCAGAGCCAAGTGTGCCTGATGGGTAATAGGAGAACTGGGTTTTGTGCCCAGCTCAGCAACCCTCAGGAGTCAGGTGACCTTGGTGAGAGAATTGAACTTTTCTGAGCCACAGTCCCTGAATTCCCCCTCTGGGTAAGACTCTGTTAGTTACCAGGGCAGGGATTCGTGCCTACCCCAGAGCAGTCAGTAGTGGGACAGGAACCGGGGAGTGGGCAGGACAGACAGACAGGTCCACCACTGTAGGTGCGGGCTAGACTGGGAATGTGGAGGTGCAGCATACTCCCACTCTGCCTGGTGGTAGAGAAGGGGAAGGGGGTGGGACATCTTCCATGGTAGCAGGAACACCCCACTAGAAGCAATTTAGGGACTTGTAGGGACTGAGACTTGGGTGTTACAGTGGCAGACACGGCGAATGGCTAGGCATCCTCAAAAGGAGTGTCTGGGATTGGAGGGTAGGTGGAGCCCCAAAGTTCCATCATCCCCAACCCACACAATGGCCTGACACCCTCACTTTCCACAGACCCATCTCTGTCCCCTCAACTCTCTTACTCCCCAGTCTTCCTTAAGCCTTTCCCCAGCCTGGGGCACCTTCTCTCCCTGCACCCCAAAGGCTACAGTGAGGGAAAGGATTATACTATTCCATCTTCAAATGTAGGCTATGACAGCTATTACAGCTACACAAGGGTTATAGCTACACATAGTTTAGGTTGTCCCTATTTACAGCATTTCTCTGGGGAAAATGCAATATGAGTTCTAAATATCTGGTGCACACCTCATATATGACTTCCCCCAAGACAATATCCTATTAAATAAAACTGTGAAAGTTCATCTCACAGTGATCATCCCAACCCCATTGCTGTCAGAGTGAGGAAGGAGACACACATGTAGCAGATACGATGAACCTTCCCAACACAAAGGGCATGAATACAGAAGACATCAAACTGGATGTTACAGCACATTCACATAAATTACACACACACACACTCACATACACACAGATATACACACACGTATGCACACAGACAACACTTCGTATTTTATGGGAAGTATATCACAATGGCTGAGAGGGCAAGGCCTGGAGCCAGAATTTCTGGCTCCAGTTCCCGAGCTGTGAAACCTGGGTGGTTCCCTTCATTTCTTTGTTCCTTAGGACCCTCATCTGTGAAAGGGAATGACAGCAGTACTTAATGTGGGAGTTTTGGGAAGGGCCTGATAAAAAGCATCCCTCATCTCTCTCTGGGTCTGAACCAACTGAAAAGGCAAAGGATCAAGAGTGATGAGGACAAAATATCACCTTTATCTCCAGCGAAGCTGATAGTGGAGATCGTGGGCTGGGTCTGCTGACGGTGAGTGGTAGACTAGAGCGGCCCGTGTGGCTTAGCAGGAGAAGCAGAGAAAAGTCCGTCTGTGCCCCTGGGCACCTGCTCTCAAGGACAGGGGCAGAGCCAGGTGTGCCCTGTTCTTGATTCTACATTCACCTTAGAAGAGGGGACAGAGAGAGGCCAGGAGCACCATCCAGGTGGGACCCACTCCACGGGGACAGAAATGTCAGCGACCGTGCACCACACAGGGTTGGAGTGAGGGATAAAAGACTCTAGGCCTAGAGAGCACCAGGCGCAGAGCCTGGCACGTGTCAGGATTCAGTCCCGTGGAAGTGAGCACTCCTCAAGGGCACAGGCCTGTTTCAGGCTAAGTACCCAAGATGTTAGGGCAGATACACATGAAGGGGAAAGGAGCAGGGGAGGGCATCTAGGGTGAAGGGGCAAATATGAAAATAAAGCAATAGTAGCAGAGGTCACAACATGCTCTGAGCTGAGAATTATGATCAGTGCATCTCCTTGAAGCAGGGGCCATATGTCTAAAATTTTCTAACACCTACTCCCTAAGGAAATGTATCAATACAAAACTAAATGCAGCATCAGACTCTAGTAATCACACAATATATATCAACACTTATTCTGGTCAACTGACTTAGCAAAAATCCCAAGGAACCATTGGAAATGTCCATCAGCACCTTCTCAGGTGCTTCCCCGCCCGCCCCCCCACCCCCCCACCGCTACCCTCGCAGTCCACAGAGGATGAACTGGCTGAGAGAAGACATGCTCAGTTCTGGACATCTGGCCGAGCGAGGGAGCAAAATGACAGGGTGGTGTTCACAGACTCAAGCACGCGTTAGACATGCCTGGGGGCATGCTAACAGGCCCAGGGTATAGTTCAGGAAATTCCAGTCAGGATGTGGTTCGGAAACCTCTAAGTCAGTAGGTCTGCGGCGAGGCCTGGAGCCAGGACCAGCCAGAATGTGCAGGTTGTGCAGAACTTAGAGCAAAATGAAGATGCTGGGACCCTAGTATAAAGGCAGGAAAAAAGTGCCTTTAAAGCTACTGAAATATACTTTTCCCTTTCCTCCAGTTTCTCTCTTGACTTATCATGGTATTTTTTGTTTGCTATTTAATGCTGCACTCCCATGGGTAAGGGAATTCTTGCTGGGTGAATAAAGACCCTCACAGGTACCAGGGCACCCCAGCCTGCTACTGGTTGTGTATATGCCAGGATTCCCTCCCAAAAGCTGATGGGTTGACATTACATGGCATGCCATGCCCTGGCCAGGAGCAAGGAGGTCTATCTCCCCTTGCCATGGGCCCATTGCCCTAACCCACAAAGACAGGTGACTCCTGAAGGACCTAAACCTCTGCACTGGGACGTGCTTGGTGCCTGGATGTAGGCTCATCCCCGTCAAGTCATTCACCACTCTGCTAGCCTGGGACAGGGTGAAGCTGCCATGCGCCCTTCTCTGCATGGTGTGCATGCAGCCAGCCCTCCCTGCACCTGCTCCCAGACCCCCGCTGAGGGCACAGGGCAGCGGGTGGAGGAGGACTGGAGGGACCGAGGTGCCAGGGCTTGGGGAAGGCAGGTGGCTGAGAACCTGTCTGGAAAAGAGAATGAGCTCCATTGTCCCACTGGACCTGATTCACGAAACACAAATTCAAATGTAAAATTATTAAGAATTCTAAGACAGTGTTAAGCCCCAAGCGTGAGTCTCCCTTCTGAGCTCAGCAATTAAAAGACTAACTTTGCGAAACACTGACCTAGAGACCATCTCACCCAGGGGAGGAAGCAGGTCATCAGACAGGTCCCAACACTAAGGAGCAGGACAAAAGGTGGAGACTCTGATGGTCAGCTCTGCTCCAGGCAGGAAGTGGCTCTGTGTTCTAGAATTTGATATCAGGGTCCCAGCCACAAACTATAGACTTTCAGATAACTAGTAAGAACCAAGAAACAACCACAAAAGCAGTATTCTAAGATAACAGACAAATGATAGACCAGCAATGTTCAACCTTTTTCATCTCATGTGCACACATAAACTAATTACTAAAATTCTGCTGCACACCAAAAAAATACATTCTTTGCTGATCTGACAAAAAAGAAAAGAATATTATTTGATTCATTTACACTGGACAGCTATTGTTGTGTTGGTTGTTGTCATTTTTTTATTTGTTCATCTAAGGGAAGAGAGGTCAGTGCCCCTCACTAAATAGTCAGGTATTGCGTGTTTTAAAAATTTTGTGGCGCACCACTTGAAAATCGCTGTGATAGACTGAAAGGGGTCACCAACCATTCCCATTTGCCTGGACTCTCCTGGTTGTAGTATTGAAAATTCTGCATCTCAGTCGCTGGCAAACAGGGACAATTGGTCACACTATGGCCAGGTCCTAGCCTTGACCCCAAAAGCTTTTGGTCTTTGAAAGACTAATGGAAAGGCTGCTTCCTTCTGAAATGTTCCCAAGGCATCCCAAAACAGAAGAAATGCCTCCCTCCATGGTGGTTACATTTATCAGGGTGCATGCTAATCCTTTATTCGTCCATTTGACTCCCAAAAAGAACGTGAAATCCCAGGAGACAGGGAGAGGTCTTGTCATGGAAAAGAAGGGTGGAGAGGACCCTGCTGCTAGGGTGCGATGCAGGGGCCAGAAGGCAGCGGGGCATCAAGACAGCTCAAGACCAGCCACGTGCTGCTCACTGGGCTAGAAACCCAGGGTTGCTCTGTACCTGGGCTGCAGCTTAGTCTGAGGACCTGGGGCTCCATCTGCTGGGACTAGGGTCCTTAGCCAGAGAAAATACAGGGCCAAACAACAGGAAAACTGGGCATGTGGTTACAGCGGCAGGTAGGAGAAAAAGGTGGCACTAGCAAGATATTAGCCAAGTAGGATTATTAAAAATAATAGTAAGGAGAAGGATGAGGAAAAGAAAAACTAGCAGTTTTTGATGATTTATCATGTGCCAGGCACTAGTGCTTACGTGTTTTCGTAGCCTTTGCAGTAACCCCAGTACACTGGTAACACATTATCTCTACTTCAAAGATGCAAAAGTTTGGAAAGGAAGCAGAACATGTCTATAGTCACACAGCAGGTAGGTAACAAAGCAAGAACTCCAGCCCACATCCATCTGATTCCAAAGCCTGGGCTCTGAGGCAGTCAGCAATCCTGCTGTCGTGGATAGCCAGCCACAGGGCCAGACAGGGCTGAACCAGGGGAGTCTGGTCCTTTCCTCAAAGAGTCTCTGCTCCCTGGGTGGTTCTGCTGGGCCCGAAGTTACGGCAAAGCCTGATTTTCAGGCCCCATGGATACCATGCTTAAGAAAGCCAGAAACAGGGACTATGAAGAGTTACCTGGCTGTGGGGACATTTTGCCACATCTCCGGGTCTGTGTGTTCCTAGCACAGTGTCCATTATCACTCACAAGGCCATTAGGGAGGTTCTGTTGGCTCCTCTGGGACCTCATCCTCTTGTATTAGGGTTCTTGCTTCTTCATCACTGCCTGTCCTGCTTCTGGCTCAGCCTTTGCCTTGCTGTTCACTTCTCAGTGAGGCCTGCCAGTAAGCAGGGAGTCCTGCCAGAGTGTGCCCCACAGGCCAGCAGTTGTGGTATCACTGGGGAGCATCTTAGAAATGCAGAGCCTACAGGCATCCCTGCCACCTCCTGAGTCAGAGTCGTCATTTGAATAGATAATCCAAATGCACATAAAATTTTGAGAAGCGCTGGCCCAGCCCATAATATGTATGCTATTTTCCATCGTGGGTGCATTGTCAGCATTGTTCATTCTCCCACGGAAACTTGTCTCTGGTGAACTTTAAGCCGATGTATTACCTCTCCCAAGAACATTAGCCTTTTCAAGCTTTAGCCTCAGCTAAAGAAATTCCAGGGGCTTTTGAACAGCCTGCTCTACATCCTGAAATTACACCGTGCCAACAGCTGCCAGACCATCTCTGTGGAAAGTTTTTCCTGAAATGGGGTATGTTTTCTCCATACCATAATTACAGACCAGTTTCGGGGAACAAAACAAGTATCTTCAGGAAGCCAAATTACAGTCTACATGTGCACGTCTGTCTTCTATAGGATAATACATTGAGCAAGAAATTTCAGCCTAGAACATCCTTTAGTAAGCCCCAATTATTCTCCAAAGTAAGCAATATCTCTTAACGAGAGCACAAATCACAGCTACGAAGGGGCCCAGTGTGGGCAGGAAGGGTCCTGAAAGAATGCCTGGAGGAGGCATTGTGAGTCATGGTGTGCATGTTCAGGGTGAGTCCCACATATTTAGAAATAAACCCACTCTCAGCTACCAACACACATGTTATTATCCTACTGTCACTGGAAACATTTAGGAGCAAAAGAAAAAATATCTGGGAATGAAACGGTATAATAACTAATGAGCCCTTATAATGAAAAAGATGTACTTGCTCTGGGAGGAGGAAACCTATCAAATCAGTTTTAAAAGGGAGCAGCTGAGTACTGTAAAGGAAACATTATAACCTGGTGTGTTCTGCAGATGGCCTTCGATGCTTGGCCATTACACTCGGTGTTGTTAAGAGCTTCTGTGTGACAACCCACCCAGTAAAAAGAAAAATTAAAAACTAAGCCACGGCCAGCTTACCAAAGCTTGAGCGTTTTCAACAGAATCACACTGCACTTCTCAAAATGACTCAGAAATGTCATTTAATGCTATAAAATGAGAAATATTTCTATATGAATATACAAATCTTTCAGACTTAGGACCAGCATAAAGGAAGGCACAATATGTCTCGACAGTTTATCTGAGTGGCAACCAAGCAGATCCTGGGACTGGAACGGAAGCCGCGGTTGCATTTCACCGCTCCATCAGTACCTTGCATGCATGTGTTCATCCACACCCCCTTTAAGGCGGGAAGGTATTTACAGCCCTAAATCCCAAAGGACATAAAAAAAACACCAATACGGAATGACCAAAAATCAAAAGCAAACAAACAAAAGGCATAGAAGAAAGGTTATCAGTAGGGACGAAACGCTGTGCCCACAGCGAAGTTCGCACACAGCGTGCACGGCACGCAGGCCACGGCGCTCCGGGCCCTACAACCGCTTCCAGCAGCCAGTATAAAGAGGGAGGCATGATCCCAGTGTCCAGGTTTGGTTTTGCCTTTTAATGCCCCAAAGAACTACAACTATGGTCCTTCACGGGGGCCACTGTGGAAGGTGATGGCCGATGTCCTGAGAGGGCAGCCGTTATACCCACATGGGCCACAGGAGTTTTATTGAGCCCAAGCTCAGCTAGAATGGGAGCAGCGTGAGCACTATCCCCACACAGTAGCCAAGGCCTGCCCTATAGCAACACTGCCTGGGTGCTGAGGCTCCATTCACCCTACGCTCACCTGTGACCATGCGGCTGAGGTTACATAACGCTGGGAGGCTCCATAGCACCTCTGAGCTTCAGCTTCCTCTTCTGTGAAATGGGACCCACCTTGTAAGGTTGTAGTGAAGGTTAAATGAGTTAACACTAGAATGGTACTTAGAACAGTTTCTAGAATGGTAAGTATGTTAGCGTTAAATTCCCATTGTAGCTGTCATAATAACCCTTAGATGCTTTAATTCTAAATTATTCATCTTGTGAAGTGAGATATTATTTATCTTATTTCATCTTGTGAAGCCGATGTTGAAGAATTTTCTAAGATTCATGAGCTTCTCTATCACAAGGAAGGAACAATATACCTTCTTCCTACCATCCATTTTTCTCAATGTTTAAATTAATACTCTAAATATAAATGACCAAAAGTCCAACTTTTTCATTATGTTTCAAGTTATAAGTGATAAATATCTTACTATCTATTGCATATGTATGGCTTTGGGTATGTAAGGGATATATATATAAATTGGGCAGATATAATTAAGGAACTCTCGGTATCCTCATTCGTTCATACATCAAACATGCATTTACTGAATTACTTCTATATGCCAGGCATTCTCCTAGGTATTGGGGATATAGCAAGGAACAGAATGATGTTTCTTGTTTCATAGTTATAATTCATTTGGTTCCCTCCCTCTCTCTCACACACACACACACACATGCGTGCACATGTGTGCTCACAGTATACATTCTTTTTAAAATTTTCTACTTAGTCACCTCCTCAATATTTCTTGTTATTCTTTCCCAGATTACAACTGGGGGGATTTTGGTAAATCTCAACCAGTTGGAAAGCATCCTTTGCAAGCTGGAGTGTTGGCTGTCACTCAGCCCCGGCTGGAGACAGATGACCGCCTACAACACAGTGGTTGAGGAAGTTCACTATAACAGCTATTTACAAAGGAGTGGGCAGGTGTTAGGGAAGTATTCTCATGATGGAGAAGCACCTCAGAGCTAAGAACACCTGAGAGTCTTTCCCACCTGAAGGGGAAGGAAAGGGAATACTAGAGTCAGTCAGAGCTGGAGTTATTAGAGCAAGTTAGCTGCCAGGAGCCAAGACCCTTGATAGAACTGAGATAATGAACTCTATGCAGGGAGAGATGCCCCAGTCTTGCTTTCCCCACTCCCCCGGAGCTGAGCACCTGCATGTGCCAAATTTTGCCCAAAGCCCAGGGGCAGGGGTGGGTGGAATCTGTGGGTCCTGCCCCCGACGGTTAGCTGCCATGGGCAATAACAGGGCAGACAGTGGATAAAGAGGGGGAGGGAGACTATTTGAGCCACAAGGGGGCTTGGGGCTACAGTCTTAAATGAGTAATAAACATAACTTGACCTACATAACTAGAGCTGAGCCAAGGAAGAGACTGAAGGTCCTTGAAAGAAGAGGCAGGCTTTTCAGGATGGGGCACAATGGGCATCATTTGAAGAAAAGTTACAGTTAACCTTCTAGAGCAGAGCTACCCAGTGTGATCTGCGTGTTTGCTACTCACCCATGATAAAACGGGGACAGACATGGAGGGTAAGCATTTAGAAACCTTTATAACAGTTTGAAAGAATAAGTGAATCTAATTTTTTTAATGAGGCTTGTGTTTTGTATGCCTTTATCCTTTACTTTTCATTTCATTTTTCTAAGATTTCATTTTTGTTGTACTTTACAAAGGTCCTGGCCTGTGACAGATAAGCACAGTCATAGATGGTTTGAGTGGCACTTCTTGAACCTTAATATACAAGCAGTCCGGGTGGGGAGACTTAAAAATGCAGGTTCTAATTGTCAACGGGGTCAGGTTGGGGCCCAGATATTGCACTCTCAACAAGCTCCCAGGAGAGGCCAGTGCAGCTGGTCCAAAGACCACACCCTGAGCTGCAAGAATGACAGCCACCCAAGGGGAAAGCCGGCAGGGCTTGGGGGATGGGGATATGAATGCACCCCTGGGTTGGGTGATGGTTTGTGTAGCTTTGGAGAAAGTAGGAGGCCAGCAGCACATGGACTGGAAGAAATGGACAAAGCATCTTAAGGAAGCATGAAGGAAGGAAGGAAGGAAGGAAGGAAAGCAGGAAAGCAGTGTCCAAAACTTAGTGGCTAACTGGCTAGAAAAAGTAATAAAATAGAGAGTTTAAACAAGGCTTTGTGTGAAACCCATAGCAACCTACGAATGGGGACAAGCTGGGGCAGCCCAGGCAAGGTGTCAGACCCACCTGTCTAAATATCAGGCCTGTTCAGGTCCAGCCCTGCCCAGGCCTGAGCAGTGTTGGGGCCATGCCTTTGTCCTGAAACACAAGAATTTGCAAAACAGCTGTGCCCAGCTCTCTGTCCTCACCTCCCTCCACAGTCAGGAGGCTGGACTCTTGCTTTCTTGAGCTCTGCCTCACCTGGGCCAGGCCCTGCACCCTAATGCTAACTGCCCCACTGCTCTGTCTGCCTGGACCTCTGAAATTCATGCTGCTGTGCCATCCTGGATTGGCAATTCAGATCCTGAAGCAGGAAGAGCACTGCATCTCCTAGCTCCTGGCTCCCTGGCCCTGGCCTGCCCCCTATACCTTGAGGAGTGCACCTGGAACATTGCATGCATATACAGGTATTCTAGGGACAGTGAGAGTCAGCTGAGCTAGGATTGTGAGAGGCAAGGTAGAGAACCAAATGTTCCATCCAGCTCTTCTGTGATATTGAGAAACTCTAAAGGTAAACAATCTCATCTATCAAGGTGTTTAAAACCTATGAAACAGTGTGTCACACATGACGTATTGAATTGGGAACACCTAAGCTGTAGAATGTTTACATCCGTGGTTTGAGAGTCAAAGAGAGGAGTGCAAATAGCACAGGAGCTGGCTTTTGATTTGGAGACAAGGAGCATGACGCATCCGTATCCGCAAACTACACGAGCAAGGTGAACTTCATACAGAAAAGTGGTGGGAGCTGCCAGGTGGGGTGTGGGAAATAAAAGAAAGCTCTCTAGGATTTCCAGCCAAGATGGAGGCATAGGTAGACACACTGTGCCTCCTTGCACAATCAAAAGAAGGACAACAAATTTTAAAACAAAAAACAACCAGAACTTACAGAAAATCGAACTGTATGGAAGTCCACCAAGAAGTTAAAGAAGAAACATTCATCCAGACCAGTAGGAGGGGTGGAGACAGGCAGCCGGGCGGAGAGGACTAACAACAGGGCAGCGGCTGGCAGATCAGGGCGGGCAAGGTGCAGCCGGTGGACCAGGCGAGGTGGCAGCTGGCGGATTGGACTGTCCCACACCCACGTGCAGATAAACCGGGAGGAAGAACTGGAGAGCGAGACAGATTCCGCAACCCAGAGTTCCAGCGAGGGAAAATAAAGCCTCAAAGCCTCTGATTGAAAACTCCTGTGGGGGTTGAGGCGGCGGCAGCAGGAGAAACTCCCGGACTCACAGGAGAGCTTGTTGGAGAGACCCACAGGTCCTAGAGAGTACACAAGCCCACCCACCCGGGAACCAGCACTAGAGGGGCCCAATTTGACTGTGGGTAGCGGGGAAAGTCACTGAAAACCGGCAGAGAGTGGAGCGGGCGGCATTGTTCCCTCTCGGACCCTCCCCCACAAACAGTGTCACAACACAGTGACGTGGTTGCCCTGCCCTGGTGAACACCTAAGGCTCTGCCCCTTACTACGTAACAGGCACACCAAGACAACAAAAATGGCCCAAATGAAAAAAACAGATCAAAGCTCCAGAAAAAATACAACTAAGTGACGAAGAGCTAGTCAACCTAGCAGATGCACAGTTCAAAACACTGGTAATCAGGATGCTCACAGACTTGGTTGAATTTGGTCGCAAATTAGATGAACAAATGAAGGCTACACCAAGTGAAATGAAGGAAAATGTACAGGGAGCCAACAGTGATGGGAAGAAAACCAGGACTCAAATCAATGATGTGGACCCGAAGAAAGAAGGAAACATTCAAGCACAACACAATGAAGAAACAAGAGTTCAAAAAAACGAGGAGAGGCCTAGGAACCTCCAAGATGTCTTTAAACGTTCCAATATCCGAATCATAGGGGTGCCAGAAGGAGAAGAGGAAGAGAAAGAAATTGAAAACTTATTTGAACAAATAATGAAGGAGAACTTCCCCAATTTGGCAAAGGAAATAGACTTCCAGGGAGTCCAGGAAGCTCAGAGAGTCCCAAAGAAGGTGGACCCAAGGAGGAACACACCAAGGCACATCATAATTACATTACCCAAGATGAAAGATAAAGAGAGAATCTTAAAAGCAGCAAGAGAAAAGGAGACAGTAACCTACAAAGGAGTACCCATAAGACTGTCAGCTGATTTCTCAAAAGAAACCTTACAGGCAAGAAGGGGCTGGCAAGAAGTATTCCAAGTCATGAAAGGCAAGGACCTACATCCAAGATTACTCTATCCAGCCAAGCTATCACTTAGAATGGAAGGGCAGATAAAGTGCTTCCCAGATAAGGTCAAGTTCAAGGAGTTCATCATCACCAAGCCCTTATTATATGAAATGTTAAAGGGACTTATCTAAGAAAAAGAAGATCAAAAATAGGAACAGTAAAATGACAACAAACACAGTTATTAACAACTGAAACAAAAACAAAACAAACAAAGCAAACAACTAGAACAGGAACAGAATCAGAGAAATGGAGATCACATGGAGGGTTATCATCAGGTGGGTGGGTGGGGAGAGAGGGGGAAAAGGTACAGGGAATAAGAAGCATAAATGGTAGGTAGAAGATAGACAGGGGGAGGTTAAGAATAGTATAGGAAATGTAGAAGCCAAAGAACTTATATATATGACCCATGAACATGAACTAAAGAGGGGGAATGTGGGTGGGAAGAGGGGTGGAGGGGAATAAAGGGAGAAAATGGGACAACTGTAATAGCATAAGCAATAAAATATTTTTTTAAGCATTTTTTCAAAAAAAAAAAAAAAAAAAGCCCTCTAGTCTGGGGAGAGATGCAGGAGTCCTGGGGAGATAGGATGCTCACACTGCCTGCATTTGAGTCCCCTTGGGCCAGGGCTGGTGGTACAGCTGTACCCTGGTGGAACCTGGGCTTCCTCGGGAGCCCTGATACTCCCAACTGGCTCAGCCAACCATTGCTCTGGGAATGGAAGGGGCAACCTGGGACACCCATCCTGAAGGTTGGCAGTGACCACAGAAAAGGTGGTGGTTTGACATGGTTTTAGTTTTTCCCTAAAGTAAGGGACACAATGGAAGAATGGAAAGTGAAAAAGCAAAAGTAAGAAGATTCACAGAATTGAGAAAAGGGAAGGAAGAGGCATCGGAAAGAAAAGAATAGAGAGTTTGATGGTGTAGAAAGTCTCTAGGGTCCCTGGGTGTAAGGAGGGGCAGGGACAGAGGTGGGCACCCTAGAATACAGTGGGCAGAGGAGGGGAGGCACTGGATGAGGACTCCCCAAGTCTATATTTAACTCAGACTCTCTTTGGAACCTGTGAAGAATTCACAAAATTCGGTTTTTCCTTATATGTGCTTGCCATTAATACACTAGGAGAATGGTCATGATTTAAAGCCAAAATATGCCTAAAATCACAAAAGCTTCACAAAGGAAGAAACATAACATAGTTTTCAAGATAAACTAAGGAATAGTTTTTTTTTTTAAAGTCTATTTCCATTTACTGGGCACTTTCTGATTCTGTTGGCATTTAAAGATCTCTAGCAGGCAGACCTCATCTCAGAATCAAATAGTCAGAAGCTTTTCCTGGGGGCGGGGGGTGGACAGAGGCCGTCTACAAAGCTCTCTGTAAGCTTTTCAATCAATAACTCATATCCCCCCAGAAACAATTGTCCCCTTTGTCCTCTCTGCATTGAATTCTTCTTTTTTCCAAAAGGAAAAAAATTCCCAATGAGCTTTACTGTCTTTCTACCTCTGAAAGTAACATATGCTCATCAAGAGAAAGAAATACAGACCTGAGAACTAACATGGATTGGGTTCATAGAATGTGTGAAGTTATCATTCTAAGAGTTTTTTCTGTCTTATTAATTCCTCACAACAACCCTAGGGGGGGGTGAAACTAGATTCATCCCCAAATTTTATGGGAAGAAACTAACCCCAAGATATTAATTAGAGGGTCCAGTGTCACATGGCTATAGAGCTGTGGAGCCAGACTTATACCTAGATAATCACCCAGAGACATCAACCTGAGTTACGCTGTAAATGGATTTTTTTTTATTGTTGTTCAGTTACAGTTGTCCCACATTTTCCCCATTGCTCACCCCTACCCCACCCCTTCCCACTCCCACAGTCAAACCCGTCCCATTGTCTGTGCCCATGAGTCCTCTATTCATGTTCCTTTGCTTGACCCTTCTCCTTCTTTCCCCTGTTTCCCCCTCCAGGGGAACTGTCAGTTTGTTCTTTATTTCCAAGTCTCTGGTTCTATTTTGCTCATTTGTTTGTTTTGTTTACAGAAGAAAGAAAAACCACCAATAGTCCCACCATCCAGAGAAAAGCACTCTCAGTATTTTAGATTCTCTTTCCTGACTTGTCTTTTCTTGGACAAAGAAAATGTGACGATATCATACTATACATACAGTTTCCATATAATTTGATTTTTTCCTTAACAATTTACACTGACATGTGTCAATAAAGATCCCTCTTTGGCGTCATTCTAGTGGCTGCCAATTAATCCACTGGGTGAATTGGTCCCCTCTTACTGGACATGAGATTGTTTCCACGTTATGTCATTTTGAACAATGCTATAGAGGATAGACTTGCTCAAATGTTTTGAGCAATTATCTCATTGCTTCCTTAGGCTAAATTCTTTGAAGTAGGAACTCTATGACAAAGATAGATAGTAATGTTTACTAAAATCTTTTATTTTAGAAAGGATAAAGCAGCTTAAGCTCATCAGAACCCTAGATGGGGGCAAAAGTGAGGGTGGGTGTCAATGATGATTTCTCTAAGTAATAATAAGGTTATTCCATGTTTGCCTAGGATGGCACAAAAGTCAAAGCACATCCACTTTTATTGTTCACAAGCATCTCTAGCCAGAGGCAGTGTCATCCTCCCCAGACACACAGGTGTGGGCCTGGGCCTGCCTGGCCCGCCACCAGACCCTTGAATGCCCAGACCCCAACCAGCCCATGTTCTGTGCTTTGGTGTCTTTCCCAGCATGACCAACTTCATATAACCAAAGGCTGGCACAGCAACCTGGGCCCTTTCCAAGGAGACAGCGACTTTCCTTCCTGGTCAATTTCCCATATAACTCATTATCAGTGCCACAGCATGTCCTCTTCCTTCTATCTTCTTAGGGGCATGGCCAACCCTCAGAGAAGTAGGCTCCACCTTTTCTAAAACACACCTAGGGCTCCAATTCTATTCTTCCCTTGTAAGCATGAGCCATGATCCTGGGAGTTCTCAGAAACAACCTTGTGTGCATGTCTGTTTTCTAGCTCTATGAGACACACACGCTATGAGCTGAATCAGTGGGGTGGGGGGGGGTTCCCTGTAGTGCCTCTCCCTAGACTGCAGCCTTTGCCCTCCCATGGGCTGCCCAACTCTAGCGATCACCCTTCCCAACAAGAAAGATCCCTCTGACAACTTTATAGTGGGACGTATGTGAATGCCAGTCCTAACAGTGTGACCCAGGGTTACCCAGTAGGAGTCATCAAGGAGGTCACGGTGATATCTTTTTATCATTTGATCATATTAACTTCTATCTGTAGAGATTTTGAAAGAAAATTCTAGAAGAAAAGTGTTTCTGCTTCCTAGTACAATTTCTATCCCTGCTTCTGTTTCTTGGATTCACGTTGTCTGCCTACAGCCTGCTGAGTGTTTTGCAAGGAAACATATTTAACTCATTTTGTGTTATGTTTGTTATACTTGTGCTGTTGGTTATATGGAAATTAGCAGATGTAAATGTTAGGGATCTTTAAAAAATAAAGCAGAGCTGTTCATGGTTATAGCAAGACATATGAGATAATATAATATGAAAACAAAATACTGAAATTTTTCTTTCCTTTTGATTCAGCATATGCTGAGGATATAGCATAGTCCAGGACTTTTAAGTCCCATGAATACAAAGAATACTATATGCACAGCCCTTGACCTTAAGGCACTCCCCATGTACTAAGTGTTCACAACACGGTGTAGCCAGGGCCTCAGAGTAAACAGAAATAGCGGGGTGCAGGGGAGCAGACAGCCAAGAAGGGTTTCCAGCAGGTGATACCTGAGTTATCTTGGGAAGGAAATAGCCAGATTGGGCAGAGTGGAAAGGTACCCCAAGAGCCATGAAAAATAATAAAACAAGACCACAAATCAGGAAATGTCATGGAATATTTAGAGAATTAGAACTAGGTTCCTACTGATATAGCATAGAGCCTGCAGGAGAAAGTGGCATCTAGAGAAGAGGCTGGTGAAAAGTCAGGAGCTAGATTGTGAAGAGGCACATATAACATGCTAAGAAACTTCAAGTTTATTCTGAAAGTAATGGAGGGGCATTAGAGGATGTTAATAACAGGGACAAGGACATGGCCAAATTCTTGTTTCACTCTGGAAGCAATGAGAAGACCACCAACTTCAATTGTTTCTAATTTTTCTCATCTCACCATTAGTGATTCTGTTCCTCCCAGACTGACTACAAACCAAGGTGAGCTGAGAGTAGACCCTGTGAAATGAGTTAGAAGATTGGTGAACTAATCACAGGAAGAGCTGTCAAGGTCCAAACTGGGGTAGCGTGGTATCACTGGAGAAGGGAGGCCAGACTCCAAGATGTGAAGGAGCGAGATAGAATGATAGATAGATAGTAAGGAGGGGTGGGGAGAAAAATGGAAGTCAAAGAGACTCAACGAGTGGTGTGCTGGTAAACTGGCTCCCAGAAAAACAGAAGCCCTGATTTGTAATATTTGCCAGTTTCTATGGTGTAAATGTTCACACCATAGTGGATGTCACTGGATACAGAGCTGGGAAGAGATACACAGAATCAGCTCTCTTACCTGGTAGGAGCCACCAGCAGCCCGCCACTGAAAAGACTGCTTTGCAGGTTGGAAAGCTTGCTTCCTCTGCTCGAGTAACAGACTACATTTCCTAGCCTCCTCTGCAGTTAGGTAGGGCCATGTGACTGAGCTTTAGCTAACAGAATAAGAACTTCCAAAATAAGGCTATACCACTTCTAGCCTTGCCCATAAAAAATTTCCCATACATTATCTTCTATTTTCTTTTCTCACTCCTCCCGGCTGGAATGGAGACAGCCCTGAGGTCAACCTAAGGAACCGTGTGTTGAAGATAGTGGAGCAAAAATTCAAAGAGTCTTAGTCTTTGAATCATTGTTTGGAGGGAGCTGTCTGGCCAGGATCAGTTATGTCTGGACATTTTGCATGAATGAGAATTAAACTTGCATTGTATTTTGCTACTAGAGTCCGAATTTATTTATAACACATGGTGTAAATGGTGACTCAATTTTATGGCTTGAAGAATGAGTAGATGATAAAAAAATATATTAATTGGTGGGAGGGAAGTACTGAAAAAGAGCCAGTATGAACCAAAGATATTGTTTTTAGGTCAGAAACTATTTCTCAGACATTATTTTCTATAATGGTATTTAAAGATCTTGGAATTTATTTACTAAGATGTATTACAAATGCTTTCTGAGATAATGGTTCAGGGAAGCAAACAAATTTGTCATCTCAGGGATTTGTCTGTTGCTGTGGATCCACTCAGCTTCCCTGAGTATTTCGCATATAAAAAGATTATGACGGTCAGATTGCCAGATTCTTCCTAATGTACAAGTTCCTTAAAAGGCACTTCAAAGGTCTTTTAAGTTACTATAATAGCCCTGGCTGGTGTGGCTCAGCGGATTGAGTGCCAGCCTGTGAACTAAAAGGTCTTGGGTTTGGTTCCCAGTCAGGACACATGCCTGGTTTGTGGGCCAGGTCCCCAGTTGCTATAGTAGCATAAGTATAAAATTGCTTCCCTAGTAGCCCAGAAGATTTTATTGGTCCTTATTTTTCTACCCACTCATGAATTATTTGTTTTCAAGGGTTGAGTTTCATATTATATGTTCATTAAAAGAATATTTATTAATTACAAATGTGCTTGAATAAGATCTGTCTCTTCTAACTGTGTGATAGCTATAAAATACCAAAGCGGTGTTGCAAAGAGACCCAAGTGTCATAAATAGAACCAGCCACCTCAGTGAATTATAATGAGTCAAGGCTGGGTCACTCCCGCCAGAAATCTTGTCTCACAGCAATATGCTTCCGCTAATACAATACCCTGGAGAAATTCAGACCGACCCTGAGTCATCCTTGGTTCATTGTGCATTTACTCAGCAACTATTTATTGAGCATCTTCTTTGATACCGAACACTGTGCACGATGTTGGGAGAACATCATGTAGTAAACAAAAGATGACAGTCCCTGGCTTCCTAAAGCTTGCAATCTGGAGAATTCCTGAGGAATCTAGAAGACTGTGTCAAATCCAAGAGTCACCCACTGTCTGGATTGAGCTCTATCTACCCAGGGACCCAACTGAGTCAGACTCCTAGTGACCTCGTCTGCCAGGCATCCCTAGAACCAATTTAATCCCCAAGCCCCAAGAGTCCAGAAAGAATCAGTCTTCCTCCCATCTGAGTCACAACTGACAAGGGCTACAAAGAATGTTCTGTATTTGTCCACCAGAGTCCCATAAAGTTGAAGAGGACCAGAACAAAAAAGATCCCAGAAGGCACCTGCACACTAAAGTCACTTGCAGATGCTTGGAGCCTATATTCACATCTGGCCCCTGGGGAGTTCATGATCTATATTGAGTTCGTGAAAAAAATAGATTAATGGGAAATTTCTCTGTGCCCTAGTTTTTCTTTAAAAGTTGCAATACTGTTTCCTTTGTTATTCTTAATCTGAGAGCTTAAGAAACATTTTCTGAATTTTAAATAATGTTTTTGTAGTGTTTGCTTGTATGAATACCTAGGGGGTTTCAGTGTCTCATCCTACACTGCCTCTCTTCCCTGTGTTAGTTTGGGTCCTCTCTAAAGCCAACCCTGAGACAGACTTGGGGATACGTAGTATATTTGAAATTTGACCTCAAGAACCACAATTTGGGAGAGAGTGGGGGGACACAGAAGAGGGAAAAAAGCCAATGAGTGATGTGTTAATAAGCAGACTCCTACCCAAACAATTGGGGTTCGGTTCTGGTAGAAACACTCAGAATTATGAAGAATGCATGTCAGAGCTGTCCACAGAAGGGCAGGAAAATGGAGAATTTTCCCTCCAACTCCTGGCCCCCTGGGTTGAGGGTTGCCCCTGGGGGCATTATTCCTGCACTTCCAGGCTGCTCTCTGCACAGACTAAAAAGACCCTTCAGTCAGGAAGCAGAGAGTCAGGTATCAGCCCTTGTGATGGCATGTGTTAATGGGCACGGGCACAGGGACTGTCACCAGGACTGCCTACACAAAGGGGACTAGGGGGCTGTAAGCAGGCTTTGGTGTCACAGCCCTTGCCTCTAACATATCCCAAAGGACTGTCTCATCTGCTGCCTTGCACTCCAGCCCAGCCCCTTTCCCCACTAATCCTGCAGAACAGGGCTCAATGTCACCTCTCCTCTTTATACCTCAGCAGGAACCAGGGGGCAGGCTTGCTCCGCTGTGCATCCTGTCATGCCCTGAGCTGGTTCTCCAGTTCCTTCGCACCCAGAGCCAGCCCCTCCCAAGCTCCTGCCTTCACCCACTCCCACCTTGACTTCAGGGGACAAAGAGAACCCCTGCCACACCCACTCCCACATTTTTCCTTACACCTCACCCTGGGGGCGGACAAGGGAAGGTAGATACAGGGAGTCCACAGAGGGCGATGCGTTCTGCTTCTGAAGGAGAGCCCGGAGCAGATCTAGAGCCCTATCTCGCACTGGGAGCTCTCCCTCCTCACGGCCCACCAGGACTCCAGAAAGAAACAAATGTCCCTATATACCAGAAGTTCTCCTTTAAAAATCGGATATCTGTATTTTGCTTTAAATGCCAATGGCCACTCATTATACCTGGCCAGGCAAAATGAAAGTTTCCTGTTAGACGTCATGTTTTCATTCTACAGCCTGAAACTGATGAGTGAAGTATAATCAAGTGAACTTGAACAGCTTTGGAAAACAGCTGCTAATGAACAGCAGAAACTTCCTACATTTGCCACCTTGTAAGGGGGAAAGCTGTCCTTCAAGATAAAGTCTTGAAGATAATTTTCTATCTGTCAAACTGTGCTGGCCAAGAAAAAATAACAATAAAAAAGAACCAACTAGTCCAAAAGGAGACAGAAGAAGGTGATCCCTCACGACAACTTAGCTGTCAAACTGACTATACAGCACCTCAAAATCAAATTTCCATTCTCAGAAGCTGGGAAAAAGTGATTTGGTAATAACAAGCTTATGGCCTCTATTTTCTTTCCCAGCCACACATCAGTAGCAACATTTCCCTAAATATAAGGTCCCTAGGTCACTATTCAATTATGAAATCTAACCTCTCAGTGACACTTGCAGGGTTAATTCCAGCAAAAAGAAGGAAACAGAAATCCCACCAGTGGGGCATAAAATAAGGATCTTACAAGACGAAACATGCTTGGTAAAGCACATGTCGCACCAACACAAAGAGGAAAGAAACACTTCAGTCCTGCTGTTCCTGTTTTCAGAGCATTTCCTATAGCACTGTATACAGAGTTTTCTGGGGGAACAAAAGTTATAAGTGTCTTAATCATGAGCATTTGTTAAAGTTCACTTTATTGTATTAAATAAAAATTTATTTAAAATCCACTGGCCTAAAGACACTTAAAAACGCAGTGGTTTGCTTGTTTAAACCTCACAGCAGCCCTATGAGGTCAGCTTTATATCCATCTCACTTCATAAATGAGGAAATGACAGCAGAGAGCAGTTGAGCCTGCTGCTCAGGGCCACAGAGTGGGCACATGCTCGTGGAGGTGCAGCCTCTACCACCAGGACAGAGGTGGGTGGGCATAAAGTCTTCATGAAGTGTTTGCCATGGCTAATGTCTGCTGGCAACCAGCTTATTATTAGATTGTTTTTTTCTATTCAACTGTCTTAACTGCAGGTTTTTTAGTATAATGAAGTGCTTTTAAAGGCAGTTTAAAAAAAAAAATACCTGTAAGGGAAAAAAGAGTAAGTCTAATGGGTACTAGTAAGTTCAGTACACATCATTTTGATGGGTTGAAATTTCCAGGTAACTGCAGAAATCCTCAGTTAAATAACTGGTATAATAGGTAAATCCTGGTCCTTATAGCAAAATCTCTACTAAATTAATGCTGGAGGTGAGCTATTAAAAGAATAAGAATAACTCAGAGTTGAAATTGGGTTTATAAAGTCTTTCAAATCATGAAAGATTTACCTGAATTATCTCAGATGCAAATTGACAGTGAAAATGTTCTCAGGAGAGGTCTAATTTAACACAAAGTATGGGCTGAAATGTTGCAGAACCCTTCTATCACCAAACCATCCCCAACCAAAATGATGGTAACACATTCTTTCAAAGGAATCTCAGGATCATTCAACCTCCAGTCTGTGGGATGCATTTCCCTTTTTTATTGCTTTCAAGGAGTATTTCGCACACAAACCGTATTCTGTGCACAGCTGTAGCCACAAAGATTAGTATGGACATTAGTCTTAGTTCTAGTGTTAGTACTGGTAACACCGAGCAAACTCGCGTAACAGCAACAGTCTTCTGTTCTTGTTCCTGTTACCGTCCGTATGGCTCGCTGCTCTCTCTCCCACTATGAATCAATCAGTCTTGTCTTTACCTGACTTTCCAATAACTCTTTCCCCATTTCTTTTCTCCCCGTTGCAATAAAAGTCTTCAAATTAGATTTCTGTACTCCAAGTCTTGATTCCTCTCACATTCTCTTTTAATCTCCCTACAGTCAGGTTCTCAGCCCTGTCTCATCAAAGTCACCAGTGACCTCCACATATTGACAAACCCAATGGTGAATTATCAGTCGTTATTGGTTCTACGTTACTTGACACAATATTTGACACAGTTATCCCCTTTCTCTGTTTTTTTTTCCTTGAAATACTCTCTTTCCATGATTTCCTTTTTATAGTTATGTTGAGATATAATTTACATAACATACAATTCACCCATCTAAAATGTACAATCTGAAGGTTTTTTAGTATGTTCACAGAGTTGCCCAATCAATTACAATCAATTTCATCTCTCTTTCCCCAAACAAACTATTCCTGATGGTTGTTACTACTCACTTCCCTCCAAAACTCCCAGCCCTAGGCAACCACTAATCTACTGCTCTGTCTCAATAGATTTGTCTATCTAGACATTGCACATACATGGAATCATAAGATGCGTAGTCTTGTGACTGGCTTCTTTCACATACAATAATGTTTTTTAAGGTTCATCCTTATTGTAGCATTCAGTAGAAATTCATTCCTTTATATTGTTGACTAACATTCCATTGTATGAATCTACCATATTTGGTTTATTTATTCATCAGCTGATGGACATCTGAGTTGTTATGACTAATGCAGCAATCATAAAAATGTTTCAATGAGTAAGTACAAGTACTCTGTAAGTAAATGAAAATATACAAAATCTCAGCCAAGAAATAAAAAATACTTTAAAAGAACCCAGTGGAAATTATAGAACTGAAAAATAAAATAACTAAAATGAAAAACTCACTGGAGGAACTAGATATCAGAACAAATATAAAAGACAAAAGACTTGGTGTGTTGAAAATAAAACAATATGAAACTTCCGGCCAAGATGGAGGCGTAGGTAGACACCCTGTGCCCCCTCGCACAACCAAAAGACGGACAACAACAAATTTTAAAAGAAAAAACAACCAGAACTGACAGAAAATCGAACCGTATGGAAGTCTGACAACCAAGAAACTAAGAAACATACATCCAGACCGGTAGGAGGGGCGGAGAGGACTCGAGTGGCGGGGCGGCGGCTGGCGGATCCGGGAAAGGCGCGGCTGGCCGGGAGAGGTGGTGGCTGCGGCCCGGGCATCCCACTCCCTCGTGAGGATAAACGGGGAGGAACGGCTCGGGAGCTGGACAGACCCCGCAGCCCAGAGTTCCGGCGCCGGGAGGTGAAGCCTCAAAGCCTCTGATTGAAAACTCCTGTGGGGTTGAGGCGGCGGCAGCGGGAGAAACTCCTGGCCTCACTGGAGAGCTCGTTGGAGAGACCCACAGGGTCCTGGAGCGTGCACGGCCCTCCCACCGGGGATCAGTGCCGGAGTCAGCACCAGGGGGGCCCCGTTGGACTGTGGGTGGTGTGGAAAGTGACTGGTAACCGGCAGGGAG